>CAEFZX010023016.1:0-88307 GCA_903066825.1 Alfaro cultratus | reverse complement strand
ATTCGTCTGCCTCGCGCTACCTGTGATGAGCCCCTGTGTTTCCGCTCAACAGTGCTGCCCTGGTTTTTGGACTGTTTACCGGTTTTTGTTATCATTAAATCATTATTTTTTTGCCATAACCTGGGTCTCCTGCCTCTGCCTCACCACCTCACCGACACCGCTTCGTGACAGTTGTACTGGATTTTATTGAGTGGTATCAGATTAGAGGGGATCTATCATGTGTCATTTTCCTTCCTTAGAAACTGTACTTTTCTGTTGCTAGCAGAGCAATTAGCATGATTTAGATGTCTACAGATTTAGCAGAAAACAGAGTTCATACAATGTCCCCTAAGGTTAGTGATTCAGAAGACTTATTGCTCCACTATGGCACCAGAATATGCTTGTACTAATACTATAAAAAATAAAAAATCCATATAACTTTACATGGCATTACTTTTGAAAGCCAGTGGGTTGTTTTAGATGCTTAATACCACAATTTGTTATACATAGACCACTTTACAGTGCCTATACGCTGATGCAGTTTGGTATACACACAATAAAACATAGCATAAACCACCAAAAGGGATTTTTGGAATTTGCATTTCAAACTAACAGGTTACCTTATTAACCAGCTAATAATGCAAGCACACTCAATGAGTTGTGCTAGACGTGTCACAGTCTGAGCGTGTCAAACCAGGAGTCGGACAAATTTTATGCATATAGCTCATTATTTTCAGATCGTAACATGGAGTTCAGTGGTGTATATTAAAAAGTCCTTATTACTAGTAAAATTTAGACCCAGTCACATTGCACATCAGCTTTAGGTACGTTGACATAATGAGCTACTTTCCCCATCAATAATTGGACACAATCCAGTTTAGGTTACGACCAATCTCCATTAGGGATGATGGTTTGATCTCTTGATGTCATTTCCCTAATGATGTTCCGAACTCTTGACTTATTTACAGAATGAGTGAGTGGACAAAATTAAATGAGTTAAACTGTATTTTTTTCACCTTGGCATTGGAACCTATTGTGTGTTGGTGCTTATTCCATAAAGCATGAGATTTTGGCTCTGAAACATAGTAGTTGTGATGGGTGTTCTCTTCCTACCAACAGGTGTAAAGTCACCTCAGTGCAGCTGATCAAAATTAAACTGAACACCTTCCCTCCCTATCATTACATTACTCTAAATCACAACACCGACAGTGTAAGTAGAATCGTTGCCAGATACACTCTATTTCCTCCTCTTTCCTGCCTCCACTCTTTATATTTGCATTATCTTCATTGACACTGTAATGATTGGTGTGATTATGCATGCAGACGGGACTGTGAACGGGTGTGTTGACACGGTGTTGACAGGCTGGCGCGGTCACATCTCTCCCACTGTCTCAGGTGGGAGCTCTGGTTATGCACAGTCTTCATTTAGATTCGATTACAGTGATGCACGCCTTATGCGTGTCACTTCTCTTCCGCTTCACAATTTAGGGAGATAGAATGGGCAGTAATTGTGCTACCTGGGTGCAGAAGCCCTGGTGGCGAATCAAGCAAAGGGGGGTGCACGGTGGCATACTGTCTGGCTTGCCTCTCCCCGGCTCATTTAGTTGCCTCCAGTTGTCAACGCAGGAATACCAGTGTGTGCAAATTAGCTGGCTGGTCCTTCAAGATCCACACTGCCTCTTCCCGCCCATTCTGCCCGAGTGATGCCTGTTATGTCCAATTACACACCCACTAGCTCTGATTAACTTGTGTAACTTGCAGCTCCATCATGAGCACCCAAGTGCATGCACACATTGAGCTCAAATCTGCATAAGAAAACCCAAAAGACAAGCAAAAGATACACAACGTCACAGCAGCATCATTACCCTTGATGCTGCTCCCTGTAAATGTGGAGTACGGCCTCTTCTGGGTTTTCTTTTTCTTTCAGCTTCCTGGGGGCCCTGATAAGAGTGCGATAATAAGCTGGGAGAAACCGTCTGCTAATAAGGAAAGACCTGTGTTTACCACATACAATTTGCATCATATTTAATGTGCGTCACCTCATCTTGAAGGCATTGCAGATGAGCACAGACTTCACTCTTACTAACAGTACTATTATGTGACACATGCGACAGTGACACTTATTCCCAAAGTAAGGGATCGTGCTGGTAAAAGTGAGATCACAGTCTCTTCTCTAGTCAACGGAACAAATTCTCATCTTACCAGTTCCAAAGCCTTTGGGTATTGCATATTGCAAATAGCCTACAGCAGTGCAGTTATGTGGAACAAAATGGAAAAGCACGCTGGTTTTGGTTGGTTAAAAATGAAATTTCAGATCTGTTGTACGTACCCTAGTAGGGTTGTTGTTATTTCAGTTTGTGGATATTTGTGGCAAATCCCTTGACATGGCCCAACCAAAGTAGTGGTGCATTGCTCAGCCTCTGGCCACATGTAAGTCGCACGTAATGTCAAAATGCGCATGTCTTTGACCACCCGGGCTTGCAAACTGCAGGGAAAACAAAAGCAGGCAGGGAGTTCAAAGTGGCGGCTGTTTTGTGTGTAGTCATGGTGGCCTGCCATTGGCTTCTTTCATCATATCTGTTAGTGATGCCACAGTTCTCAGAGGGGTGATGTCACAGCAAGGTCAATGTCAAATATAAAAGAGGGAGTCGCGGTTGCCAAGAACTTGTGGGGAGAGACAAATTTAAACCGAAGTGTCCCGAGATTACAGGCAAGAAGGCAGCATGTGGCAAATTTGCCTCAGTGCCTCCACATCAGGCCCTGCATACAGTCAGCCAACTGCAGGCCCCAAGGTCTGAGGATGTAGATATTCCCAACCACATGCTTCCGTTTATGTCTCTGTCAGTCTTTGTCTCTTCTCTCAGACTTTCTGGAACACAGTCAAATGGACAAAAAGCTCTGCGAACAAAGGGAGCACTGGTATTCTCAGTACAACGCTTACTGCTCAGAGCAGCTGTGGAAATGTCAAACAGGGCTGAGATGAGAGAAGTGTTGCGAGTGGGATGAAACTGCTGACACCTCATTCCCTTTCATTCCCAGTTCTGAAGCTACTTTTGTCGCAGAATGTTTTATACGTGTGTAGGCCCGGTCTCTCGTCACATCAACCAGGGAAACACAACACATCACGCAAACGGCTCCTTGCGAGCCATTTGTTCTACCTCGGAAGCGTGCTCTTTGTTTGAACCCGTGCCATTTGGATCTCACCGAATTTACTTTTTAGAAACATAGCTGAGGGAGACTGTTATTCAGATTGGCTGAAGGTTTCTGTATGCGAGTGTTGTGATTGCTGCCTCTGCTATCACTTTTCTTTTCTTTCTGAAACGTAAATCTCATGTTTTAAAGATTCCTTTAATGGGAATCAAAGTCTAAATATTTCAATACTGCTATTTTATTATTCAGTAGACTCACAGGCATTTCCAGCCATCTGACTCTGAGAAATCCATGTGCCTCACGTCTTAGCGATGCAGGTACACGGCTTCAGCTGGCAATATTACAAGGATTAGCATGGTATATGAAATATTTAGTGGATTTCTTCTCTCCACCCTCTAAAACCTAATAAATCAAATGACTGCCAAATGTCATTAAAGTGATGGTCTTTGACTGGGTAAGAGAGTCCCTTTTCATATTCAAATTTGGGCTGGAAGAAATGAAAGAGCAGAAAGGTTACTTGGTTTAACTGACAACCCCCAGAGCCCCCTGCACTGGTGGGTGAGGACTCAGAGAAGGGCAGATGGAAAGAGGAAGAAGGAGTAGCGGGGCGCTGTGACAGCAAAGGTATTGTCTGATGTGCCAGCCGGGTGTCCATGTGGCACTGGTCTCCTGTTGGCACAGGCAGGGAGTCTGGCCTACTGTTCTGATTAGACTACAACGTCTCTTCATTTTTTTGGCCACGGCGTCACCTCATCCTGGATCACAGGCAGGGGCGAGCGGGACAACCAGCTGTCTCCATCACCAACTGTCACCCGCATTGTCTCTCCTTGCTTACTGGCTGAAGGCATGATGGACATTTGAATGGCAGCCACCATTGCGCCCCTGCCTCACATCTCGCCCCAGACCGAGCGCACAGAGAGAATCATCGATATTCACCCCCTCGCCCATTTCCATCCTCTGCCGTTGTGTTTTCACTCTTTCATATGTAAACTCAAGGACAAAACATATGGTGCTAATTTGCAACAAATCAACAACAACCAGAGCTGACTTTCCACTCAGGATATTCATTGTGAGAGTTGCTAGACGCCCAGCACCTGTCTGTGTTTGAAGCCTGGCCTTATTTATTACCAAAGTGTGCTGGCAAAGAGTGTCAACAAAGGCACAGCGGGCCTGTAATTTGCATTCCACCTACAAGGTGACATAACGATGTAAATTATCAAAGAAAACGGATCTTGTGTAAGACGCCGAGGTGGTTGTAATGCCACTGGTTTTCGTCTCCTGAGACGATTTGGAAAGGATCACACAAGGATCTGTTTGTTACTTTAACTCCAAAGGGAAATCAGCTTCCTAATCAGGGTGAACTTGATGAATGGCAGCTGTCCTCACACCGACGCCTCAACAGAAATGACAACACTGATCTGAAAGGGATACAAGGAGCCAAACAAACTTTGATTTCACTTCACTTACATCACTAGACACCACTCATAAGGTCACAGATTGAGGAACATCATGAAAAACATTGCTGGATTAAAAGGAAACAGAGTTGACAAAGTTAATATCCATTATACATCAAATTGATAACGTTAATTTTGAATAAGTCAGAGGTGTGAAATATTCATGTGGAGCTGTCCAAAGTTTTTTTTTAAGTTCCCTTTCTCTCCTCCTTCTTCTTCTTCTTCATGTTGACTTGACTTTCTTCTCCATTAATTATCATGCCCAGGAGGTTTTCCAGGGAGAAGAGGAGCCATCAGGCTGAATCATCTTGACAAGGCGGCATGGCCCAATTACACTAGTGCTCCGCTGGGCTTTGATGTGGCGGAAAAGAAGAGAGATAGGGGCAAATTGCACAGCCATATTATGGTAATGATCTGATTTAATCCCGCCACTAAACTTTATGTAGCTTGTTTAAAGAAGATGCTAACGCTAATTACAGAGGTGCGCAGAGGTGCTGGGTGGGATCGGACGAAGTGAACTCAGATGAGGGGCTTGCGGTGGCAGTGGCGCTGCCACAAGTCTACAGAGTGCAGGTTCATGAATGTTGTAAGGGAAAATGAGACAAAGTGGACTTATTTCTGTTTAATTAAGGATCCAGCACAGGTGAAAAAGTCAGGGGTGCAAGGGGTGGGGAGGACATGAGAGCAAGCTCAAAACCTGTTGGGCAACCATTGTTAATTAATACATACGAAGACAGGGGATAGAGGGGCTTTAAGAGAATCCGAGAAAGACTGAGACATGTGGAGAGGGAGACGCAGGGAGGGGGTGCAGGGGAGTGTTACAAGGAACGCACGATAATATCACCCTGTAATTAACTTGTCACTTCAATTACAGCCCCTTAGATTGGAATTGTCTTGGGTTATGGCGCCAGGCCCTGTCTGTTTGGTTAATTAGTCTGACGAGTAGCCACCGTGCTCCTCTACGCTCTCCACGCTGTTACGCCTGCAGCAACTTAGTTTATTGTTCCTGGTGATTGACTAGCATGGATTGCAGCCCACATCAAAGTCAGCTGGGAGAGCACAAGTGATCAGCAGTTAAAGGTAAACCTACTCCTCACTGCACTCCATTATATTTCAATGCTTGTCATACAGAGCTTTGCCGAAAGAAAAAAAAAAAAACATGCGTTGTTTTGTCAGATTGCAACCATCCTACCACAAAGTAGTACACAGTGGTGAAGTAGAAGAAAATTATATGTAGCTTACAATATTTTTTCAAAATAAAAATTTTAAAAGTGTGGACTGAAAATATGTTCTTCTTTTCTCTGATACCCCTGATAAAATAAAGTAGAACCGTCAGAAAACACCTAATTGGTACATAAAGTCTGTTTATGTGGAATTTCACCTCAGTATTATTACAGATGTTCTGTGAAGGATTCAGAAGTTTGTTAGTGAATATTAACACTGGTAAATATTTAATAAATCAATAAGAAACTCTGTTCAAAGTTTACACATCACCCTAAAAAATAAATATAAAACAGACTGAGCTAAATGTAGAAAAACCACAAGAAACTCTGTTTGAGGCTGCAAATAACATCAGAAGAGTGAACGAGTTCACCGTTCACACTGAACATAAAGCCAGAGCTAATTTAAAATTATTTATATCTACACATTTATGATCTATTGTGAACTGAGGATCTTGAAAAGACTTGAAAAGTGTGATCCACAGATGTTTTCCATTCAATCTGACCCAGCTTGAGCTGTTTTGCAGAGAAGAATGAGTAAAACATTCAGCCTCTGGATGGGTAAAGCTGGTTGTTGAAGTTGAAGTGTGACATTTTGACATCCCAAGATGGGAAAGTTCAAGTTCATTTAAAGGATTTTGCAAAAGCTCTTTGCACCTTTATCTTCATCACTTATAAAAATCATCAGTCTCAGAATGTATTTGACATAATCAAAAGGTAAAATTAGGTGAAAAGGTGAAAGGTGAGCTGCAGTTTGCCTGACGGCTGTTTAAAGTAGGTAAAAGGACGCAGGTTTGGTAATGTTGATGTGAATCCACCTCTGAACTACTTCTGGATTTCAAGCATAAAATTTAAGAGAAAAGGGACAAACTGAGATACAAAGCAAAACTACTTTTTGAGATCACATATTGTTGATGCCAGTTGCAATAAGAGGAAGCATATCTAGATATCCCACTGACAAATTGCAGACTAAAGAGCAAAACAAAGCTTTCTTGTAGGAAACAGGCTCTTTGATACCAACTACAATGTTCATAAGAAAAACAGTGGTATATATATGAACAGACAGAAAAAAAAGGAAGCATAATTATCTCTTTGCATTATATTTAGGTGATCAAAGGCATTTATCCATTCTTAGATGTGTCTTTAAACTTTTTAATGCAACTGAACTATAAATATAGAATAGAGAGACAGATACAGTGTCTGAATTTGGTTTGTCCTCTGCGTTACCTCACTCTTCTCGAACATGAGGACATCTCCTGGGATGAGAAGGGCCTCTTTGTAAAGATTCATCATTTACACAGGCAGTTGTGTCTACGATCACAGCTTGTGGTGTAACTATTTGAAATCTCGCTGTTATGTAGAAGTTGTACTTGCAAAGAACTTCTGAAGATGTGTCAGGCATTTTGACACGGGGATCATCCACACTGGGCCAAGGTGGGTTGGCGTGTCGTCTCAAAATCTCAGAGGAAACTTTGACAGCTCTTGTTCTACCAGATACTAAATGTATTCATTTATTCCAAAGAAACAAAGCTAGATGTTCAAAGTGGGAGCTGATAAAATATTTAAATTCACTTGCTGAGCTGTACTTAACATCAGGACAGCTATTCTAACAAAGGAATAAATTCAATCGGTGGCAGCAGCTGTTTTACTCAATTCTTGCTCATAATCTCCAAGTACTGTGGGGTATAAGATGTTATTTGGGTTACCTGTTATGAAACAGCACAAAGGTCTTAACCTGATTGGAGTGAATTTAATAACGTTAGCCAGTTATTGTTTTTTAAAAACATTTAGCAAGATATAAATTAAATTCCTGCTACGTACATCAATTTATTGTATTGGGTTTCTACATCATAGACCAACACAAAGTAGTGCATACATCTGATTTGGAAGGAAAAGGAAACTTTTTAAAAAAAAAGTTTTTCACAAATGAAAATCTGAAAAGCATTGCTTATGTCTTTGCTGAGCCTCCTTTACTCAAATGCCCCTGAATAAAATCCATCGCAACCTTCAGAAGTTTCTTAGTTAATGAATGAACCTCTCTCTCCATCTTGTCTGTGTCAAACCCAACCATCCCTATGGTGAGACAGAGACATGGTGGCAGCATTTTGCTGTGAGGAAACAAGAAAGGTGGTTCAAGTTCATGGAAGGTGGAAGGATGTAAACGCAGGGAGAAAAGACTTGATTTGAGGGGCAGAGGCATGACTTTCTGCTTGTTTAATGTCTGAAGAAAAGAGCTTATACACGACTTATCACAGAATCACAGAGTCAAAGTCCAGACTTAGATTCATCTGGGAATCTGAGGCAAAACTTTAAACAAATGTTTACAGGTGCTCTCCATAAAAGTATAATAAAAGCAAAATATGCAGTCTGGATGTGCCACCCAATATCCATAGGGTTTTATATATACGTAGTTATATCCACATTATGCAAAGCAGAGTGCCATTTTAATAGTTTTAGGGATTGGACCTTTAAAAACATGTGTTCACACTGGTGGAAGCCAAAGCTTCAGAGTAAAACACAAGCTAAAATTTAGTCATATTCCTAAAGTAAATATGTTTATTTTGTACAGTATTATGGCTTTTCTGCCATTCTGGTGTTTAAGCACTTTGTATTGCCTTGTTGCTGAAAATGTGCTATATAAATAAAATTACCTTACCTTACCTACACCACAGTAATTATGTGATGCCATTTTTTTTTTTTTTTTGCAGTCTTGAAAACTTTACTTTAGGATACTTGAAAGTAAAAAATTACCTTCATGTCTAGACCAAATAAAGCCAAAAGCGTGACGCAGACATCCATAGTTTCATGTGAACTTTATTTTATCAAAGTGCTTTTGTTGTTCCTTTGTGATGCATATGTATTTGTTCCACAGTATTAATAGCTTGACTAAAGTTACCATTAAACAGAAAACCATAACTCTTAAATCCAAAGTGCTCACACATGGTTTTGCATTTCACCATGCTTTATCAATTTAAAGTCACAGCAAAAGATTTGGAGATTGATGGACTGAGGGTCCCTGAAGAATTACTGGTCATAAAAAATAGAAGTTACACCCTTGTACAAAAATATTGTTTTTTCTGTGAGCGTCTGCCATCAGAATATGTCATCCGCTTGAGGTTATGTTACCCCGGTCAGTGCGGAAGTCTTGGCAATGAGTGGCAGGGGTGGTGGTTGCAGAAAGTCATGATGAGGCCTGGTCTCTGCCTTGTTCTTCTGCATGTATCTGTCAGCTTGTGGCCTTCAGAACACAAGCCCAGAGGGCCCATTGGGACACATTCCCTCTGACACTGTCATTACTGGACAATACAAATATCATGGTTTACAAGACCCAAAACCCAAAAATGTCTTTTTTTCACCTCCTCTATGGCTAACAAAACCATTTTTGAGCACATATTTATTCAAAATGAAATGATCCAAATCCTCATGGCTGGGAAATCAATCATATGTGACATTACCAGTGAAAATCGTTTAGCTTTTTTTTTTTCTCTCTTCTGTTTTCCTCGGCCTGTTCTTATTTTCTTGTTTCTTTTACTAAAAGCCAAAAACAGCCCAACTAATCAGTGAAAGGGGGATGATTATCCAACTGGTCTGGTTCTGATACAGCGACAGACATCCCTGTGAAATAAAACACACAGAATTACACCATCAGTGAATAATGCACACCTCATGAAAAAGCTGTTGTAAAAGAGGACCGAATTCAAATGAGCATTGTTATCAGCCTTCTCCATGGCGACTTGCCAGTAGTTGGACTGTTTCATGGCCGTCTTCCAATCCAACAAACGTTTTGATCATTATTATCCAAATCTGCAGCAGTGTTGTGGGTCTAACTGGGCTCATTCTGTTCTTTTCCCTTTTGCAACTTGTTTACAAGATTAGAGGAAGCCTCCTCCCTATTTGTAACTATTGGTGACTAAGATTTTATACGACAATAGTCCCACAGCTAATGTGACAGGCCTGCAAAATCTGTTGATAACAAGATGTTGGGAGATGAACAAATTAAGAGGAATAATTTCTTTTTTTAACAACATATGTGGAGTATTTGTGAGCAGTCAATATCTTACCCACAATTGGCACTGTGAAAAAAATTGAGAACTTTCACATGGCAATTGGGTATTTAATGTGACGAGAAGCTAATGGGATGATAACCTAATATATATATATATATATATATATATATATATAAGCATTTGCTACATGCTTTTTTTGCAGCATGTAACACACATTGATTAGTACAGCCATTATAATTGATCTATGTCATAAATTGTTTTGTTGATAAAGCAATAACTAAAGCACAAATATGGAATGACGGTGTTTTAATGACTTTTTATTTTTGTGTTTTTATGATGCAAAGCACTTTGGAGCCCCCTTATTGTTAAAATGTGCTATATGAAAAATTGTTGGATTGATTGATTGAAAACACACTGCCATGTTCATAAAGCAGAATATAGTATTTTTCTGCACTTCTGCTCTTCATAGGATTAGCCCTCTTTAAGTCTCCACACCATCCTTGATTTTCACAACCAGAAATATTTCCAAACAGCGGAAACTCTCTTTCTTGTAAGCAAGGAAACACTTTTAATTTCTTTATTTCATATAGCTGAGCAGTGATGTACAAGAACAGGTTGTGGAGAGAGAGCACTCCGTTTTAAGCTGTTCATTTTACAGCAAATGTTGGTCACTTCATAACTTTATGTGTTATCTCATCAAAAGCCTTGAGGACTGATTGACAGAAACACAGACAGGTGAGGTATGTTAAGTAGGATGGAGAAGAGAGACCCAAGGACTCAAGTGGAATAAGGTTCGTTATTCGGGTAATTATTGCTTTTGTGTTCTGAATCCAGATGTGTCTTCAGGATCCATGTGAGGCCTGAGTTAAGCCAGGTAGGCATTCGAAGGCCTGGAGAAAAACAACCAGGAGAGCCAGATTATCACAGCCAAGTAAAAGAATCCAGTACTTCTGGGAGTTGTCATTTCACCATTTCACCGATTCATACCTCCATTTTTAATCCACATAGAGTAATTATGTTTCTTCATATTTCTATTTTAAACTTGCAAAGAAAGCATTTCTCACCCCTGAACTACAACTGTTACTTAGCAGTGCATTTTTCTCAGTAGTTCAGTATGTTCATGAATTTTTTACATAAGTAATCATAAAAACATGAACATCTCATGTATGTTGCAATTTTACTGTATAATATTCATTCCAATTCATTGAGATTCTTATCCCTATATACCAATTGATAGCAATTGGTCTATATACAAATACCTCTGTGCAGTCTCTTGCTGGTATAAAAAGCCAAATAAACATGTCTGATGATCAGATTATAGAAAATTACTTTGACTCATCAGGTATGGGAGCACATCTTGGACTGGTGATGGCAGGGTACTTTAATAGACGGCACATAAAAGAAGAAAAACAAGAGCTTCATAAAAGTACACCATAAAATAACAGATTTTCTGAGTTGTGACTCATGAAAAGATAGCTTAGTGAATTCCCAGAAAATCATAAAACAGGAATGAATTTAATATTGCACCCTTTTGAGTAAAACATTGTGATACACAAGGACATTCTATTCTGTTCAAACTTCATTAGATTCTCGGTTCTTTCTCGTGACTTAGTGTGGCATGTTGATATAGAAAAGTTTTCCTAAACATAGTAAAATGCAATCATAAAATTGTCACAGTTCACAAACTGTGCAGAGGTGCTTTATGAGACGACGCCACAAATACCAAATCTTCCTGTTATTGCAAGTGACATTGTCATTATGGACTGACACAGCATCTCTGCTCTAGCGGGGCATAAAAATGTCCTACTAAACTGGCAACATAAACACACTGATAAATTACATTTATATGCCATCAAGCTGCAACATTTGCTGACACCAAAAATGTTTCTCCAGATCCACCGAAGCAATGGTTCTCATTATCACGCTGAAGAGTGAGCCGCACTGGGTTGTTAATGAAAAAGACACAGACAGTGACCTTTGTAAAGCCTCCCTGCAAATGACAGCCTTAACAAACTCCAGTCACTGAGCTGGGAAAACTGGAAACAGAGGGAACGCACCTTGTTGGAGAGGACAGTCCAAAAGAGCTCTGTCTGAACTCTGAGGTTGTTCTGTTGGATGGACTCTGACAGGGTCAGAGAGGCCACCACGGTCACCGACTTGCATCTGCTTGAGAAATTACAGCTACAGGAGGAGAAAACCTCAGGCCTCTGCTCTGCCCACAGACACTGGAAGAGTCAGAACAAGTCTCAAGACAAGCGCCAAACCCCATGAGGAGGAATTTCTTTAATGTCAAACGTCTTAATTAGCCCATGAGAAATAATAGAGCTGAACATTGAAATTCAGCGCATCGGATCATGATAAAATAGAAGTAACGACTGACTTGGACTCATTAAACATGAGGGCAAAAGGCTAATTTCCTATTTTGCAGACAACGTTTGTGGGATAAATTCAAATGCAAAATATTATTAAACATAGGTGTGTCCAGCAGACAGCGCATAAAAACATTTTATTTCCTTTCATATATTCAGATATGCAAGCTGGTGCTCTTGTGGTCTTACTGTACAACTGTAAAGCCACACTGAAAAACAATTAGGAGATTTACTGCCAAGTGTCAAATTAAACTGACTATGACCCCTGAGTTCACTCAGTTATTTCCATGAATCCTTTCTTGGACTGATTTATTGAAAGACCTTAGGACGGGTTACCAGACGAACTGTGAATTTGCTGAGTTGATGATGGCACCATGTTTTTTATACCCGGCCTATTAGGCTCATTTGGAGTTAAGCTGCTTGTTGCTGATGGAGAGGTCAATACAATGACAGTTTCTGTATGAGAAGCAATGACCCATTAATGTTTAGAAATAAAGGCTGCACATTGCAATACTAGCAGAATGTGTGCAGTTTTATTTTCATGCACTTAATTTAAACAACATGTGGATGTGGTTTACTGCATCCAGGTAATTGAGTGACTGATGAGGCATCAGTCTCACTACACTTTGCTATAAAACTTGCGTTGCTCTGTTGCTTTAATCGCTTTCATCCATTTGGACAGCTAAGACATTTCAGCTACACACACAAAAAAACATTACTTAGATCCTACATGACCAGGTCTGTACAATGATATAGCTTCAGAAGTTTTTTGGGGGGAGGAAAGGTTTCGGCACTTCATGTTTTCCTGCACGGCAGGTGCCCTTTCTCACGCTCCTACTGAGACCATATGGGCCCGTCCAGGTTCAGCCTCATCCTGCTACAGCCTCCATTTCTGCCAAAACCTGTCACACCTGAGTACAGAAGATCAAAGAACCCCGCAGTGCCTACAACCACACAGCTGCTACACGTGCTAAACTTCCCTTGCTGCTTTGCTTCCTTAGCTCTCAGCACATGTGTTTCCAAGGTTGACCACTAATCCTCCATTTATGTGCATTACCAGGTCTCTAAATTTTACAAGGCAGACAGGTCTGGGAATCCTCATTCATGTCACTGTACCTTTAGAAAAGTTAACTCCTCTCACTGATCCAGGTTTTGCTCTTTTTGCCGTTTTATTTGTTTATTTCTTCCACCTTTTCAGAGAAAGTTTTTGAGACTGGGGCCAATGAAGGGAAAGCTCTTGTGATTCCACGTAGCCAAACCATAACCAGAAAGGCCTAAATGTTGTTTGGCTTTCCACTTGTAAAACAATTTATTTGGAGTGTGATAGAAGCAGTTTTCCATACTTGCTAAACAAAAAGCAAGAGTGTTTGTGGTTCAGCAATGAATTAAAACTCCAAATTGGGGACCGTCATTAGAAAATTCCAGAGTGCAGTGACAAAGCCGAGTTAAACCAAAGAGGGGGCGAGTCTCGGCAGCAAACTAAATTCATGTCTCACAAAAAACCAAACTATTAA
This sequence comes from Alfaro cultratus, assembly GCA_903066825.1. NCBI lineage: Eukaryota > Metazoa > Chordata > Actinopteri > Cyprinodontiformes > Poeciliidae > Alfaro > Alfaro cultratus. The sequence continues at coordinate 74,614 of CAEFZX010023016.1, read as the reverse complement.
TACTGATTATGTTCATATGCTCTCATTCTAAGTCATCTTTTGTGCAGAAAGAGAGAGTTTTTGAGCATTAACCAGAGGTTTATTCATTTTGCACTAAGAAACCCATTTGCTTTTACACATCGAGTGAAATATGGATTTTGTTACACAGATGATTTAGATTTACTAAATTAGGTCAGGGGATGTGGTTTACCAGTTCAAATCTTGCCTGGAGCTTTTCTGTATGGAATTGACATGTTTTACCCGAACAAGGTTTCCCCAGGTACTCCAGTTTCCTCCCATAGTCTGAAAACATGCCCCCCACTCTTTGTTGTTGTAGGTATGAAACTGAATTTTTGTTTGGTTTCGTGGTGGATCTGATGTAATGGCAACATGTTGCTTTAAAGTGCTATCCGGTCCTCGTATGCTCAGAGCAAGAGCTGCGTATCCACATTCTTGAAACAAAATCAAGCATGTTCCTCGGGCAGGTTGGAGTCCTGTTTCTGTTTGTGGTGCTCTTTGCCGGAATCTCAAGGCATAGAAACAGTTGTGGTCCTTGTAGTCTGAGGCCAGGATTTCAAACAGGAAAAGTGTGTTCTGTTCATGCTAATTTTGTTGTGGTAAAGAAAGAGCTGAGCCAAAAGTGAAGCTTTCGATTAAGTCCATCAACATTCAGCTTTCAGCTATGATTATAATACATGAATAATGGCCAAAAGAACAACATCCTGCATACAAAAAGCCAAAAGGCTGTTTCCTTCATAACAGGGTTCTGTTGTCCTACAACTTTAAGACATGTCCCTGGTCCACGTGAATCAAATTACTGAATTACCTCCTTAGTACGCAGTCTAGTTCTTCAGAGTCCTTATACTTTGAGTCAGGTGTGTTGAAGCAGACATGCATCTAAAGCATTCTGCTTGGCTGAGCTGAATTACTGAAATCAGTTCTATTTGTCTTTTTGACACAACCCGACTGGCAAACTTTTTCCCCCACAATAGTTCCATGCGAAACTATTGTGTGATTGGTCTGAATGTGTATGTGTATTCATGCAGAAAACAGTGCTACTCAACTCTCAACTTCCATGAGTTGACAATCTGCACAAGGTAGGATGGATCGTCGGGTAGCACAGATAGTCAGAACTCTGGTTTTTCAGTCTGAGAGCAGAAATATTAAAGTCATCCTGCTCAGTTCTTGTTCGACACAGTGGGACCAGCGGCTCACCGACCGCTTCCCTTCTTTTTTTTGATAACGTGAAAAATAAAACTAGATTTTCCAGCCCGTCAATTATTATTTTCTTCTCCTCCAAACTCGTAATAATCCCTCCTCTCTGTCATGATCGATGTGTTTACCAGGTTGCTGTAAATCACACAAAACACCACGACACTGCTGTGGGAGGCGGAGCTCGGCTCGGTGCGTCTTGTGTCTGAAAACCAAGTGACCACAAATCAACAGGTCGGATAATTGTTTTATTTTTACTTTATCTTTTACAATTTTTGAAATACTTTTTCCAGCCATTACTGATTTGGAAAATAATTAAAGCATACAAAGCACAAAAAAGTTTTCTTAATAACATATTACACTGATGTAGCATCATTGTTTTAATCACTCATGAAGAGCATCCTGTCAGTTTCATCTTTAATAACAATTCTCGTAATCGGAAGGAATTTTGTTGAAGTTTTAGGGGGAAAAAAAAGAGGAATGTCATAAAACCCAAACAAATTCATTGCTGATATAACTACTGGCAATATTGTTTCTGGAACTCAGTATAATAGATATAGAGTAATCATTTTGATAATTTTCCAGTCTTCCTTTCTTGAAATGAGAAAATCATGACATAGTTGTCACAATCTGTGCCCAATATATTGTATCAGATGCAGATGTACTCCTTGAATAAACTGTAATTCAGAGAAAAAAGCAATTCTTGCTCGCATAACTGACATTCACTGTACCATTACGAAGACGTGAGCAAGGCCACGCTTTTATTTTATGATGCAGATGTTTATCAGAAATGAGTCACAGCTCCTTGGAACTAAAAAGCTGCGCTGTAATGTACCGCCATTCTTCTCAGAAGCCAGATGCAGCGCTCCTTAATTTAATGTTTTCATGACAACTTTTAAATCTCAGCGAAGCCACAGCGTTAGCATATCCCTGAGGTCAGATGTGGACCACCGCTCCAGAGTTTTCCGTTAGGAGTCGCATTCAAGATGTTGCAGTTTGGTCCTGACATGATAAATCAAGCAGTTGAAATGATGCCTGAAAATGATCTGCTTGAACAAAAGTCTGACAACAGGATGTGCAGATGGACATCTTGCACATGACAGCAGTATGGTGCGATTAACTTATTTTGAGCTGAAACAAAATACTGGAATTAGATTATGACAACAAGAAATGCAAAATAAAGTGCCTTGCAAAATTATTCACACTTAGTGAACCTTTTTCAGATTTTGTCACCTACCAACCATAAATACAAAGATTTTACGATCGATGAAAAGAAAGTAGCACATAATTAGGAAGTAACAGAAATACAATTGTTTTTATTACTTTTTTAAAAATAAAATCTGAAAAGTGTTGCATTTGTATTTAGCCTCCTTTTTATATGTTAACCCCAAAACCAAATTAAGTAAATAGTAAACTCAGTTCTGAAGACCCCAGAGGTTTTTTAGAGAACATTTGTGAACAAACAGCATCAGGTCAGGGTTAAAGTTGTGGATGGTTACATGAATAATCAGAGAAACAGTCAAGAGTCAAAGAAGGCCAAAATAATTCTCTGGTTTTCTACGAGCCACGTGGAAGATACTGCAAATATGAAAGAATATGATCTGGTCAGATGAGAAGAAAAAAATCTATTCTGTCTTGGCCACACTGAATACTCCATGCCACTCATGAAAAATTATGGTGGCAGCATCTTCCTGCGCTGGGGATATTTTTCTTCAACAGATAAATGGAATCTGGTTTGAGATGTTGGCAAAATGGGCGGAGCTAAATGCAGGACAAGCCTGGATTAAAACCTGTCAGAGGTTGCAAAAGTGAAAATGACACTTAAAGTTGTGCAAGAGTTAAAGTGGAATAGTTTTGACCAAAGTGGACTTGTGTGTTAAAATGGCCAAAGTCTAAACAACAAAATAACTGACAAATTTGTGTAAAAACTTCCTATCATCTGCCAGTATCACTATGCTTAAGCTTATTTCGCAAAGATCTTTGCAAAAGGGTAAAAAATGTATTCTCTAGAAGTGCAAAGCTGGTAGATACATACGTTAATGTTTGCAGCTGTGAAAGGTGCTTTTAAAAAGTATTGACAGAAGGAGGCTTGATACATTTTTATGGGTAAAAAAAGTAAAATTTATTTATTTATTTTTACATTTTCCTTCCATTTTACAGCTGTGAATTACTTTCAGCGGGTCCATCCACACAAAATTCCCAAAACACAAATCAAAGTTTGTATTTATAACGTGATTACTTTTGGAAGGCACTGTATTTTTTGCAGAATTAATACTAAAAATGAACTTAATAAACCAGAGCCAATTATGGTCAATGAGTGCAAGGATTAGCTCAAACCAGATAAGTTCAAACCATAGAGTTCAAAAGTCTGCTCAATGACGGAAAGAACTTACTGCTTGTAAAATGTGGAGTGATGTTTTTTTTTTCATTTGTGTTTAATTAGAAATTCTTGAATCAAATGAAAAGGAAAAAAAAATAAATTATGCATGATTAAGAAATAAAACGATTTTAGAGTATTTGGAATAAACTTTTATTGCACTGTGGGATTTTTACACAAACAATGCTCACATATTATAAGTTTCACCTCCTCAAAATGCAAGCAGTTAATCAAAAGCTTTTGGTTAGGTTTCAGCGTGTGAAAAAAATTGTAAACTTAAGTTCTTATGGCTCCATTTCACTCCAAAACACTCAGGCATGTGTTGACAATAAACTTGTACTAAAAGTACAAGGAACTGCAGCAAAGCAAAAGCAGAGCTTTTTTGAGGATTTTAGCAAGCATGAATTGTATCAGTTGTCAAGTGGCATTTTGTCTATGTTCCCTGATGATGTGGGTTGTCAGCTGAGCTGTGCAGAAGTGGGTCGGGATGTAATAAGAACCAGAAGGTTCACAGGTCATTTGGGAAGCAGTGACAACATTTCAGTCAATGAATCAGCTGATGTCTCTGTAATGTAAAAATTAATCATTCTCTTTGGATTTGAAGGTGACCGAACTACACTACTTTGCAGCACTTCCTTCGTAATTCAATAAGGGTCGGTTTCCTTACTTTGGCATCAGGAAAGGGAAATCTTCAGTTCTGCATGATGCAGAGTTCAAATGCTGAGTCTTGCAGAAGGTTTCGGATATTTTACTCATGTGCTCCGTGTTAGACTAAGGTTGAGAGGCATTTGGTCTGTCGCCTAATGTGTTCATGTTGGCACTCGCCGTCTCATACGAATGGGGGCCAGATGTCTTAAGCAAAGCGGCTCACAGAGTGCCTGTGCTCCTCCGACAACCACAGTCAGCGTACACGCAAACTGGCACCACTTAATGAGTCACACAATTGCTTCAAAGCAAAATTACATCCATTTAAACCTGTCTTGCACATCAACCGAAGAGGTGCAAAAAAAGTGGGCCTACCTTCAATTCACAGCTGAATGAAAACCGCAAAGACAAAAAGTGGGACATGTGCAAGTTATTATGTGTACACTTCTTTCGCAGAGATGAGAGCAGCATGCATAAGAGGAGAGGTTGGAAAAGTCTCTGCCTGGCATATTTGTATGATACCAGACTTTGAAAAGGAAAATCAAAGCAAAGCCTTTTAGAACAAAATGTGAACTTTCTTGCTCTACCTTCATGACCAGGCATGGTAAATAATCATCATTTCAGCTGTTGGTGCAGCCCATCAAAGGCTGCGTTGCTCCATTACGCTTTCACAGGTGATCACAGGAAAGTCGGTAGACACGCTTGGTGAATAAAAGCAGACGAGGAAAAAAGTAGAGCCTGAGCTGCTGACAGGGGAGAAAGAGGGCAGAATGTTTTGGCATGTGAAAACTTGCACTCACATATAAGTGAATATAAGCCTATAAAACCTTAATACAACACTTGGGAACCATAGAAAACGGTGGTGTATGGCCTGTAGAAGCAGGCTGAGGGCCACCATGTCCTCTAAGCTGTCCACAGCAGTGTGGGTGGCTGAAATTGTGGCAACTAATGGTGTAATGGTACAATCATTGTGGAATTCATGGGGAACAATCAACTTTTACTTTATTTAAAAGGGAATAAAGAACAAATGACGTATTTCGTCAAATAAAAACTGCCTCAAGTCAATTTTCTCTGCAATTTTTCTGTATTTTCAATTAAATTTGTCTGTTTGAAATTATTTAACTTTTCATACTTGTTAATATTTTTTGCTGCGGTGAGCAAATTATATAAGGGTTGTTTATATTAAACGTATATGATTTCTTTTTTTACTTTGCACAGCACTTTGTTGCCTTTGTGCGCAGCATTTGTTGTCGCTGATGTTGGTTTAATGTGCTCCATAAATGAATAAATGAAAGAAAGTTTGTTTTTATCCTTCTTATAATTATAGTTATACCACATCAGAATCTGTCTTTATAGTGTCATCATCATTTCCACAGTTGCATTCCCTCAGACCTTAAAACCAACATCCCTTTAGAAGCCACACATTTTGGCACATTAACCCTCACTTAATCATCATTATTATTATTATTATTATTATTTGCTTAAATTGTCATTGCTGCTTTTTGTCGCCCCCTGTTTCTCTGTTATGCCAACCCCTTTCTGTTGGGCCTGAAAAGTGCTACATGGAAAATGACAGATTAATATCACTAGCAACAGCACTTGAAAGCACTGGAAACAGCCAGAGAACAAAACACGCAGATATAATGACACAAGTTAAAAAAAAGTGAAAAATCTGTCAGTGTTTAAAGTGACTACGTGGCTCTTTCTAACAAAGGAAACGGGCTAATAAATGCACTCCTGTGCTTTTGATGAATCTTCTGGTTTCCTGAATCTCGCCACGCTCTCATGTCTTGCAGCTGGGTGAAAGAGTTGACTTTAAGGTTGTTGCTGGACCTTAATGTCTTCCATGCCTGTGGCAAACAGTGCGTCCTACATTTCAATGCAAAAGAAGAGAGGAAGATGGAGGAAGTAACACGTGGTTCCTTGGAGACTCATTGAGGCCCACTGCCACTCTGCGTGGACCGTGCTGCACTCAGCTGCACCTTGAAGGATGTTGATGTGCGTTATCGTAATGACCAGCTGGGCAGATGATCTGAGGCAACAGGCGCTTAGCAGTGACATTTGCACAATTATGTGAGACGAGGGCCAGGATGGAGTAACGGGAGCAAGTACGTGGGCATGTGAGTGACAGAATGTGTTTTGATTGTGTGTCGACTCGCGGGGTTATATCAGGTAACCTGTCACGTATTAATCCTTTAGCATGTGCTTTACAGACAGGCCATCTTTCTCTGGCAGCTCTTGTAAAAGCGTCAGCCACAAGACGCGAAATGCAGCCAACACATTCTCTGAAACGCACGCACATGACATGCGAGTTGAAATATTTCTCCGCGAAGGTGGTACAGTCAAACACACACATGTGAGCGCACGCTGGACCTGGCGCATCAAACTTCGAAAGCCGCCTTCCTCTCCCACTGCGTTAAAAGTGAAACCACACATCTGGAGACCCGGCCGCAACAAAGGCCGCTGTCCCCTCCTTCTCCTTCTCCTGCGCTGTCTTCATCATCCTTTGCCCCATTATAAATCCACTTCGCTCTGTTTTGCAATTATTCCACACATGCTTCTGCAACAAAGCAGTAGCCAAGCCAAATGACAAGCAGAACAGAGCAATAAATTAGGACCTGATTCGTATTTAAATGGTTTGCTCTCTCATAATTCTTGCCACTAATTTTGTGCTGGAAAATGTGGCAACAGTGCTCTTTTCCATGTGCATCATTCTCATTAACACCAAGTTCCTAAGCAACACAGCAAATACATTGCATGTTTAGTGTAAAAACGAAACATTGGTTTTCGTTTTTGTAATTTAAATGTTCTTTTCTCTTTTTGCAAGGGGGATAAATGATCCAATGGCTTTTTAAGTAATGGTTATTCATGCAGTCTTTCTGCACACACAGGCACACAAAACATCTTTATTTAACTAGAATTGAAAAAAGCACTAAAGCCTTTTTGGGAAGAGGGATTTGCTTAATCAGTAATAAGGACAAAGCATTCTAGTTTATGTTGTAGCAATAAGTTATGATAATTTATAGTGATTATCAGATTTTAGTCGTTCTTGTAACAATTTAATGTGTTTCAGTAAAGCAAAGTTCTAACTAAAGGAGTAACTAATTGATAGATTGATACTGATGTTTAGAAATTTCTCATATTGTATATTTAACAAAATAACTACATATGGTCAGTTAATTTATAGCTACTTTATATAAATATATTATGTATTAATTGTTGTTTTTTTTGGTTGAATGTAAACCTTGTACAGCAATACGATACTTGGCACGGATGAATGTATTTGGACATTTTGTTTTCCAACAAAAATGCAAATTACCTGTCAAAATAAGAGCTGTAGAAGAGAAGACTGAAACAAATTGAGTGGGATATTTGGTCAGAAAGAATTATTTGCTAGCCTAAAAACTTCATTCATAAAGTTCATAGATCTTTTCTGAGGTAGACGTTCATCCCACTTGTAGAGGAAACACTGAAGCGTCCAAGAGGGGCTGTTGTTAAAGGCCGTGGTGTTTCAAAGGTCAGATGTGATGTGTTCAAGTGCACTCAGATCGACTCTAACAGAACATGTGTTCACCTAAAAAGCCACGTGGCAATCTGTGCAACTTTACTTCTTTGTAATCAGAACATGTAACACCAGCAGGGGTAGCACAAGGACAGCAGAGAGAATTGGAGCCCCGACCCCACCCATTGCTTGTCACTCAGTTGTACCCTGCACTTGTTTAATCAAGCAGGCATGTGGCATGGTGGGGCAACTGCCTGGCTGCATAAGCAGCTCCGCGTCCTGTGGTTTGTGCTGGGTTAAGACAGGACGGATGTGGCATCGGTGGCAGCCTGTCTCAACTTGTTCCTGGTATGTTTGTTTTGATAGTCAGCAAAGACCCCATGGGCAGGCCCTGCCTGCCCTTGCTGATCCAAAAACATAATACATTTGGTTTTCAGAGACAAAAAAGGAAGCCACAGCATGCTTCAAATATGGAAAGCTGTTTCCCAAGGAATTTTAAAAAGGCTTTCTGTCATCTTAAAAAAACCTCATGCATTTCAGCCCAGTACACTATGTTCATGGGCCTTGCCTTGAGTACCTGATACACAATATAACAAATGTTCCCCCAAGCAACACATCTGTAAAGGATGTCAATAACAGACTTTGAAATGTACACCAACACTTTGTAGACAAGAAAAGGCTTCTTTGAAACTGCTCCCTTTGGAGGCTCTCCCTGAAAGAAGGACCAGCGGGGTTTTGAAAAGCTGCCCATGTTTCCAACTTTTTCCATATGTAAATCCGCGATCCCTCCGGGTTCCATTTCTCACCGAGGTATCTATATATGGAGCCACTTTATTACGAACAAATCCTCTTTAATGTTCTTGTCAGTGGAGGAACAGCTGGAGTGAAGATAAAAACGAGGAAGCAATCTGCACCAGCTGTTGAAGTATTAATACAAAAATTAACTACTGTGTGTTGGTTAATTGCTTTCTGCTTAATGTGCTTTCAAAAGCCTTGATTCCTCTTTTCAGTTACACAATCACAACTGCGGCAGGATATCAAGAGGCCTGTGAAATTAAAGATTCCATTTAAAGTAGCAGCCCTCCTTCCCCCATTCTTCTCACGGCTCAGCAGTCATAATGGACTCATGTGTTGAATAACCAAAATGGTCACATTAGACACCTGCTACTGTGCTCTTCGTAGGCACAGATAGGAAACTCTCCCAGACTGGAGCAAACACAAGCGCTGCTCATCCGTCAAGAGCTCATGCAAACATTTCCATAAGTGGGGCCGTAAGTTTATAACGCAGCACTCCGTCCCATTCCAGCAATCGCACGCCCACACAGCCGGCTGAGTGACGACGAGTGATTTCAAACAGCACAGCTGGTACATTCCCTTTAACTGCCATGCGTTTTATTTGCATTATTATCTGTTGCCACCTCACTCCTCAGATCCACACTGACGGAGGCCACATGGAAACAATTTAGAACGGCGTGTCCCTTTACAGAAAACAAAGAGGATGATTCCCCCTCCCGCCCTTTCAGCTCCATTTTCTTAAAGAGTCGCAGCTCCCTTCCTCTGGAGCCCGTATACGCACGGGTCGGCCATCCAGCACATTTAATTCTGCGCCGTAAAAACGGTAATCAGAGCCAGATGAAGTGGGAAGAATTGTTAGCCTTTATGTTTTTATGGGTAATTTGAGGTTAGTTATGCAAGATAAATAAGAAAATAATGAGCCACAGGCAGAAGCAGTGAGGAAGGTGTTTGCCATTTGGACAGTTTGCCACAATTACTAACAGAACACTAATCTTTACGTTTTATGAAAAGAGACAGACAGATTGATTGGACAGTATTTTTTTCACTGTTGTCCATTAGATGCCTTACTTGCACCACAAAGTTAAGGTCGTCACAGATCATTGTCAGGCCTTTTTGTTCAGGCAAACAACTCTGGATGAGGCTAAGTGTCCTATGTGACACAACTGATTGCTGCCACCTTGTCCTTCCTGAACCCTGTCAGGACAATATGTTCAAAACTGTTTGCTGTCGTGCCTTGCTTAACTATTGATACAACTTGAACTTTTTCACATTTTGTCCTGCTACAGTCACAAACTTCTGTGATTTTATGAGCTAGACCAACACAGTGATGGAATCAACAGTGATTAACAGTCCAACTCATAAATATGCAAATCATCCAGTACAATATCCAGGGTTGCAGTTCTTCTGCAATCTTCAACAGGTTTTCCTCAAGTAATACATTTTTTTTTGCTCCATTCATCTTCTGATTGACTGAACAGCTTACAGGTTAACAAAAGCAGCCCACAGGATAATAGAGCCACCACGGTGTTTCACCATGGGGTCGGCAGGTTCAGGATGTTAGTATTCTACCAAACATAGTATTGTAAAACGTTCAACTCTGTTCACGTGTGATTAGTTATGACTGCTTCTGGCTTTTTTTTTGTAATAGTTTTCTTCTTGCTTCTCCTCTGAAAAAGCCAGATACATTTTTTTTCTAGCGGTGGAGGATCTCTTTACAGCTATGCGGTACTTTGAGTTGGCCTGTCACAAAAAATCTAAATAAAATACACCGAAGCTAGCATGAATACTTTTTTAAGGTGGCAATCAGTGAGAAAAACAAAGAGGAGAATAAAAAATGTATTTGATTCAGTATCAGGAACATCAAACTTGGGAGCGGAGTCAGAAAGTGACAAGTCAGCAGATATAGATTTATAAAAAATAAAAAAAAATCAGTCTAAATGTATCCTGGTGTGATGATTAAAAAGATGGTAAGAAAGCGAGGAATCATGACCTTATCATACAGCATGAGTTTCATATAAAAAACCCTCCTCCCCTCTGCTTTGATATTGCATGTGTTGAGAACATGGAGTCTGTATCTCTGCTCCAGCAGCACCACCTCGAACTGTCATTAAAGCGCATGTCCTCAGGTGGAAAATGACTTCTGTGGGGCAGCCTCTCCAATCATAACATGGATTTGCTCTAAAATACTCTGCTTTTTCTCAGAGCGTCATGAATAAGTAAACGTTGACGAAAACCCTTAGCATATTTTTCTCTCCTTTTTTTTTCTTTGGCTATCATTCCTAATGCTTTTGCTCTTAAGATGCATATTGTGGCATGCATAAAACATTCCTCTTCCTCCCCTCCCTGCCGCCGCCGTGAAAGATGGAAGAAACTTGTGCTCACAAAAGCTCCTTTGCCGTAGAAAGGAAAACAGATGAATAAACACAACAAGTGAGTCTAAAAATGTCCAAGGCATAGAGCTGAGGGCTAAAATTAAAATGTCTCCTGGCATCACTGGAATTTACGTTGGTCCAATGAGCCTCATGCAATCTTTTAATTCATCCAATTGTCACTGTTTCCCTGGAACACAGGGCTGTACGTTTAGCCGTGGCATTGATAGGTTTTTCACTTTGCATTGAGAGGATTAAATCAATTATGTTGATTCTGTATTTACTGCTTGCATGCCCACAGTCATTTGTAATTAGCTTATTGCTTTTGATCTGATGTAATGTGATGAAATGCCTGCGGGCCGCTCTGGGAGCCTGCTTGGCTGAAGCGACCGGGGTGGGCGCACCTTCCAGGTCCCCACTGAAGAACATCCCATTGTCCAAGAGAGCAGAGAGGAGGGGCCGGGGGGACCGGGGCGACTCGCGTCACCGGGCGCAGACAGAGGGGCAATGGGATCCCCGTCGGAGCGGAGGGAGGGACCACCCCCTGAGATGGCAGCGTCCTCTAAACCTCATTACCCTCAGAAGCTTTTCCCTTCACATGCATGTGTAATTACACCCAGTCCTGCCCCACCCCACCCGCCCCCATGAAAGCTCTCACAACACCTGATACCCACAGGTAGAGCACCGCGCCACAGTCTCAAGGTAGGGTTGTAATGATAGGGCTCCAATGCTTAAGGGTCTGCTTAAAGTGAGTACCATTCTAGTCTGGCCACCCACATCAATCAAAGACCCCATAACACAGAAACTGATCATCTGTTTCAGAGAGAAAGAGCTGTTTATTCATGGAAAGTTAATTGTTGTGCTCAGCCACTGTTGTGCATCCAAGTCCACACAACAAAGCACAAAGGATGCTGGAGGAGTTTGGAGTTGCCTGAAGGAGTGGACAGTGCAGGGACAGGGAGTTCTTTTCAAGTTAATTCTGTCAACCTTCTGTTGAACAGACGGATAAAGTATTTGGCTCAACCAATACAAGAATGATATGGACCTTGGTTATGTACAGTCTCAAGTGCTGCCCACTTTTTTCCTCAAAGAAGAATGGCTCCAATGAATGAGACTTTTATCCAAAGCACCCCAATGGAACCCCACCCAAAGCATCGCTTTAATGAACCCTTCTTTTCCTTCCCCAAACTGGTGGAACAGGCCCGTAGCGCTTTGTAGACTGTTCTGTTTATGAAAGAGGTCAGGGTGCCACATATGGCCAACGCGTTAGAAAACACACAACTCCTGCCGTGGCTGCTAAAAATGTATTGCGGCTGTCTGTACATGCAGGGGGAAAAAAAAATAAACTCTAGCGTTTCAGCGAGCGGTGCTGAGAATTTAATGATTGAGTGTTTGAAACTATGGTCAGATTTGTACATGAACAAGCTGGTAAAAAACACACAGATCTTTAAAGCCTAACGATATTGGGTAGGACGTCAGCAATATACGATGTTGTTTGACTTGGCAGTGCCGGCTGCGTAGATTTGCCCAGGATAAGTGTGTGTCACACACCATATGAGAGGATATCAGGGCCGCAGTAAGCCGAAGGAAACTGGCGGTAAAACTAAACACATGCAATGACAGCCACAGGCAGCTGATGTGATCCAAGGAGTCTTAACTTCCAAAAGTCTGGCCTGAGGGGAGGGAAAGCAGCGTGACTGATAAGTGGAATAAAGAGTAGGAAATATGGATACCTTCCCCATCAAAGCACACTATTATGCAGCACTAAGGTCTGAATAATTTTAGTGCGACTCTTGTGCTTATTTCTCTTGGCTCCTCGAAGCTTCGCTTTGGCTCTGTGAGAGATTTGCGGCTCTCTGTCTCACCTCGGCAGCAAACAGACTCTGTGTTTAATAAGACAGGGGTTAGAGATTATGCTGTAGATTGTGGTGGCATTAAGAGCAATGCCTCCTGTGGGTTTTATTATCATCACGCCATCAATAACACCTCCTCTGACACCAAAGATAAAATCTTTGCAACACAAAAATGTGAAACTTCAGCAGACTCCGGCAAATGCAAAGTCAAGTTCAGCAAGGAATCATGGGATGTCAAAGGTTGTTGATCTTGGTTTTTTAAACTGCACTTTAAAAATAGATTTTTTTGAGGATGTTAAATTTAACTTTTATTAAAACTATAAACGAGGAGGTGAGTGTGTAAATTAAATGTAACATCTGCTTTACTTCAATAATAAACACTAGTCAAATATTTATGAAGAAACAGTGAAGGTTCTGGTGCGTCATGATTCTGACCCCCAAAAGACGTCTATTAAAGTAGAATGGATTCTATGTATTGATAAAACCTGTTTGTATGTGCATATGATTGTGATCCTCAGAGCCGGTTCAACACTCAACAGAACCCCAAGCAGAATTTGATGCTTAGGGTCCATTTTGAGCTACATGTTGTGATAGTCCTGTTTGCAGTATCGTATTTCTGTCCAGACTCAGTTCAGTTCGCAAGCAGATTCTACTGCCATCTGTTTATCAACTTGTTTGCAGTTCTACTATCTATAAAATGTGACAAAACAATTGGCAAAATTGACTAAGCTACTGACATTTAAACTATAACTGCTTTTCTTTCTATACATTTCTATACACCATATGCATACTTTCTTACTAATACATTTGTTAGCTCATTTAATTCATTAAATTATTTTCTTTTCTTTATTTGACATTTTTTAGTCTTGGAAGCCAATTTAGAAATAGATTCATTAAAATAAGCACAAAATTCTCTGGTCAGATTTAGCTTAGGGGGGATCAAGAGGTCAAGCACTCTTGATTTCCCCCTGCTGGCTCACAGGCTCAGAATAGCAGCTTAGTTTGCTTCTGTCTTGAGCCATTTCTGTGTATGATTTAATCAGGTTTATTCGATTTTGATTAATCTGAGCCTTTAGATTTTAAACATATACTAAAGAAGAGGATTCCAGATTGAATGTTTAAAATATATGCTTTTATCCATCTTCCATAGAAGTAGACAGTTTATTATGATAAAGTAAACATAACTATTTAAATTAGTTTGAGTTTAAAGAAATCCTGAAACAGTAACTGTAATGATTTTTTTAATATGTACAATTTGAATATTACTTGGAAATTTACAAATTTAGTTGTATCTTTTTCAGTTAAACTCGTATCATCTCTACATAGAATAAGTGACTGAAAAGGATCCATGCAATTTTTGCTCCAGTTTCAGTTGTTAAATTCTTCATCAGTGTACAGCACCTTAGAACATTGCACAAAGTTTAACACTTCAAGAATGCACGCTTGATTCCAGAGAGACTCTGTTCACTCAATGCTGAAGAGACACATTCAATTACTCCTCTGCCAGATGGTTGCCATCTCCACCCACTGTGGTGGAAATTCATATTTCTTATTAAATTTTGAAATTCAGGTTTATTTTAGTTCATGAAAATATTAAATCAATAAAACCTTTTTGAACAGCCAAAAAAACAAAAGCTCTGATAAAATAAGAGGCGCCCATCAGTGTGAGCTGAAGTTCAAGGGGGCATTGGCGGGTACAGCTCTGGGTGTTGCTCTCCGACGCCCTGTCTTTACGAGATCGGGCCGGGTTTGTCGTAATCGGCTGTGACCTGTGACAGGGAGACTGTGTCCACCTCTCACTGCTGTGATCCTTCCTCACACCTAGCAGTTGCGGGCAGTAACCAACCATAATTCCCTCTCCTGCTGGGCAATGAAAAAACTTCCCCCGCTGCTCTTTGTTTTTTTTCTACTCAGAAGGTCAAGGGGCTAGGAAATCTTTGTGGAAAGTGAGGGGCTGACCGTGGAGGAAAAATTTAGGAGTGTGGGGGATTGCTCATTAAAAACAATGGAATAAAAACATGTGAAATGAGAAAACATGTGGTGTGTAACTATTGGAAGTCATCAACAACAAAAAAATAATAATTAAAGTGCAGGGTGAAGAAAAAAAAAAACGAAGCTGTCTTTTTGTGGCTTGGAGACCACTGTCATCATGTCTTAGGAATTAGGCAAACATATGCTGGTCTGCTGCTGTTGAAACCAAGGCGCCTCGTTCAGGCTGCGGTTTAGGAACATGAAAGGCTTTGTGGGATGAGCAGGAGGACTGGCCCTAATTCAGGGCCTCATTGCCAGGGAAGCTGGCAACAAACTGCGATTGTGGGACAGGGAAAGGAATTTGGTTACATATTCCAGCAAGGACCGCAGCTCCAAACAAACCAAAGCAACAGGCTGCTGAGCAAACCATTCTGTCTGCATTCAACCATCTCTCCCTCCCCTTTAGCTGCTGCTTCTGTGTTGACCGGGCAGTCTCTCCCACCTGAGTGAACCCCAGAGGAGGTTGAGGGAGGGATGGGGGGCAACAACGGGGTACAGGAATGCAAGGGGTCAGGCGCGAAACTGAAAATGAAGCTCTGCTATCCTGCCGAGATCCAGCCTCACGCAGGGCTGAGGATGCTGGCAGCACTCTCTCCCATTTGGAGTGAGAGTTTAGCATACAAAGCAGGCTTTGTGTTGTTTTATTGCAGCCACTTAAACTCTTAAAACTCACCATATATCTCTGATAGGATATACAGAGGTCATCCCAGTGAAAGGAAAACACAGACAGGGCAGCAATTAACAGGTCCGAATTATCCCCCAGGCTGCAGCTTTCACTGGGTTTAACACAGCATGCCATCAGTGTAACATGATCAACCCAACATATTGGTTAAAACTCTTCTTTTTCCACGGCCATTGCACAGTGAAAGCCCATATTTGGACCGCTTTCTAATAAGGAAACATTTCCTGGCATTTTCAAACAGGCAGGGAATGGATTAATCATGTCTCTGTTGGGGCTACATGTGATTATGGTTGACTGTTTACAAGTTTTCTTAGATGTGCTCTGTGTGCCAGGACATGGTGGTAGAGCCTGAAACTCGTTCCCGCATGCAGCGGTCATGATTTATACCGAGCTGCAGTGCAAATTTAGTTACTTTTTTCTTTGGAAAATACAGATGGGGGGCAGCATTGGATTTATACGTCCTTATTGCCATTTATTGAAGTCACTTTACATCCATTTTCAAGTTTAGCGTGTCAAATGTCTAATAGAATCTGAATTGTAGTTGCATGTTTTACTCCAACCAGTTTGACACAAATCTAAGTTATTGTTTCTTTTGTTAATATAAGCTTAATAGTCACTCCATAAGACATGTATTGTCAGCTCATTTACCTTTGCAACTGGCTTAGATTCAACAAGATGGCAAAAATATTTGTAAAATATTTTATTTTATAAAAAAATGTCAGGTTTATTGTAAATTTTATATAATTATATGTAATGTCATGTTCAATTTCTATCATTTTATGTTGATTTTCTTTTATTGTTTTAGAAAACAATTAAGGAAAAATGTCTTTTGATTTATTTAATTGATTTTATGTTTATGCTACTTTTTACTTGTATGCTTTTCCACTTTTTATTTTATATGTTGTTATTTTCAATCAGCTTGTTAAGGTAACATAGAACAGTACTGTTCTATATTACAGTAAACAATAACACTGATGAAGACCAAGTGTGGTGGCAGAACGTTGGTCAGTGCTAGTTCTATCATTACTACTATGTAAAATATTTTAAATAGTTTTTCAACTCCTTCAAAGTGTGTCTTTGATCATCTTTACCTTTTTTTTTTTTTTTTTTGCTGTTTTCATTTTATTTTTTAAACTGAAAGCAAGAAGCCTGGTGCATGACCCAAAGAAACCAACCTGCCATCTGAAAGTTGAAGCTTAAATTGGGACTCACTGAGTCACCCAATGCTATTATTCTGTGTTATTGTCCATGTTTGGTGAGTTTGTGCAAAGCATAGCCTCAGTTTCCTGCTTTAGATGGCAAAAGTGCCAAACTCTGCAGCTTTCTGATGTTGCGGTCCATCTGCTTTAAGGTTCAGGAATGGTTTCCTGCATACCTTTGTTGGGTTATTGTTGCCTGTCATCTAGAACCTGTCTGCTGCTTTCTGGATGTTTTCCCTTTTTTTGTACAATCTCTGGAAATCCAAGTAGATCCGTCCTGCATTAACAACCATGCCACGTTCAAACTCGCTTAAATCTCCTTTCTTCCTATTTCTGATGCCCAGTTTGATCGTCAGCAGATTTCGTCCAGATACCTAAATGTTGCCATGTGGTTTACAGGTGTTTCTGAGAAAGCGGCCAGTGAGTTTATATGCCTTATAGCTGGGAATGGAGTTTGAGGTGTCACTGTCGGTATCAAACCCAACCAGTGGGAGGCAGCACAGACTGGAGGATAATAGGATTAGGAGTTCATGGACATACATGGACACACACACACACACACACACACACGCACTCTTGCATGAAAGTTTAAGAAAGCGGGTGAGTCATTCAAGTAGTTAAAGATGACCGTATCACACATCTGGGGTGCAGCCCTAAATGGCCGGTGGCAAAGGAGAGCGAGCCAGAACTGGTGGCCTGAGAATCAGCTACATGTGGCATGCCGAGTGTAGTGCAGACCACATTCAGTTTGTGCCTATAATCCTCTTCCTGGGAGAAACGTTTGGTTATGGTTAAAGACACTGTTATCCCACATTTTCATCCACTTCTAATTACAACATAGCTGAGGCTCGGCTGCAGCCAGCATAACTGTTGTTGTTGTTGTTGTTCCTGTTAGTTGACATTACGTACCCCTCCCACATTGCATTCACATTCAGAGCGGTTCACACACTAACAATCAAGTAATTTTGCACCACTGCACATGCCTGCACACTGGCGTATTTAGGGGACCCTTAAAGTCAAACACATCAACTACTGGCAGGTTCAACACTCAAACATATACACAAAAAGAAAAAAAAACACATCTGTCCACAAAGTAATCAAGATAGTTGACTGGCAACCATCTCTAAGCCTGATATAGACATACAAATTTGTTTGGTGCCAGTAGGAGATTAACGGGATCTCTTTGAAAACCAAAGAAAACCCTCCAAAACCCTATGTAGACATTTTGGTGGACCAAATATCACAGGTTGTACAAATGTGAGACACATTCACAGTGGTGAAAGGGTGGGGGACTCGGTTATGTATCACTTCAGAAATAGCTTAGTGTGATAATTTGTGAAAAGTAAACAGCTAAGAGGGAAGAAAAAATACATTGTTTTAAAGGAAAACCCTGCCTCATCACCTCTGTAAGCCTTTTAGCTGAAGAGCTTTAGCCTGCCAGATGTTTAAAACCAAAAATACAAACATTAAAACACTCTGTTGCTTTGACAGTGTAGTGTGAGATATTTCCAAGAGTTCTGTATTAGACATACACATAGAGGGAACAACACATGGATATCCTGGTGATGCAGACACATAATAGAAGGACCAAAGCAGTTTAGAGTTCGACTCACTGTATTCTGTATTGTACGCGCCATAACTCCTTAGCCTGTAATTTAATGATCGTAATTAAAAACGCCTGTGCTGTCTCACACAACGAGCAATTTGACTGAATCAACGCCTTTAAATCAAGAGCTCCCTTCTGTGACAGACTTGTGTCTCCCGAAGGAATCTGCCTTTCCAAACCACAGTCTGCAATCCCCACGTTGTTTTCACTCCTAATCACACACTTTATCTCCAATTGCTGACTAATTACCAAGAGCTGGGGCTTATGGGATGGGACCCAAAAAACGGCAATGTGATGTTTTTGTGGCTCAGCCTTTTTGGATTAGACTTATCCAACATTTTTGTTTTATTGTCTGTCAAATGTGTGAAACTGGGGTTAGATGTGAGATAGGTCAACACAGGGTCAACCGTTTGTGTCTTCTTCTTGACAAATAATACTGAAAATTTACAGCCATTTAGAGACTGCATGAATACACGCATATGGAAATGGTAAATGTTTAAATTTGGCTGTTTGGTTTTATTTATTTACATTCACCTAAGCTAACAGTCCAGAAAAGGATAGCATTACCAGCTCAGGTGGGGGAATTTCTTGACTTGATAACTATTAATTGGGTACTCCAGATATCTGGTGTTGGAAGGTGCATGGCAAGAACAAAAAAAAAAAATCATTGTTGAAAGGAAACCATAATGAGTCCTGCATGCAGTTTCCCAGAAGTCATAAAGAGCATGTAGCAAACATGTGAAAAAATGTGACCAAAATGAAACACTGCACATAAACCTAAACAGATGGTCCGCAAGGTGACACATGGTGGTGGCGGCATCATAATTTGGGACTTCTTTTCTTCAGCAGAGGCAGCGGAGTTGGACAGAGTCAATGGGATTTGGGGAGCTAAATACAGGGATTCATCAGTAGAAAACCTGGAGGGATTGTAAAAGATCAGTGTTGCCCTCTGTGTTTTGCAACAAATCTGCAGATGTGCAAAGCTGATAGAGACATACTTCAGAAGGCAACTGAAAAAGCTGTGAAAGGTGATTCAGATGGCCAGAATGTCTGCCATACAGAAATACATTGAAGTTTGAAATTGTTTTGTGACAAGTTCTAAAAAAGTTTAAAGGGTGTGAGATATTTTAAGGCACTCTACATGCTGACCAGATGGGCTTATGTGAGTTTAACCCAAAGGTATGTCAACCAAGCAAAAACTTCAAAATAATAAAGAGTCAGCATAAATAAATATTAAACCAGTATCTGTGAGTGTGTGAAACATCGGTAGAGTGCTTTCTTTCCTCTTGCTCTTTATTCTAATAGTATGGAAAAAACTGTTTCACAGCAATAAGAAACATAAACTTCAATGAAAGAATGAAATGATTCATCTAAAACGTTGTAGCAAAGTGACGAATCTTCAATTGAAATCATTAATCACACTTTTTCTTTTGTGATCTCCAGTGCTATGAAAGAAATAATCTGATGGCGCGCCATGCCTGCGTCGAAATGAGTGCGGAACACCTGAGGTGACTGACTCATATAGAGACACTGTGCAGTGTGACATGTTCGATTCACCAGAGAGAGGGAGGGAAAAAAGAGAGTGCCTCTTAATGCCTCTGTTCACGATAAAGCAGCGAATTAAGGAGACAGGGTGTGTCATCTCATTCTCTGCCTCTCTCATCATAATCTCCCCTACTATGTTCAGAGAAAAGCTCACTGGAGGCCATCAGAGCAGAACCACCGCTTGGGACATCACACAGAGATCTACCTATGGCCTATTTTAACAATTCACAATGCATTCGGCTTATGGATTAACAGGCACCGTCTTGAAGCTGGAGAAGTGCAAATGAAATCGGTGGTAGAAATAGATGGACGCCTGGAGAAATATTCCTTAACTTATTTGGAATATATTTTCATCATAATCATGACCTAAAAGTCAAAAGGGTTGAGTCAAGCTATGATTAGCTCTGCTGCAGATACAAATATACTGACTGACAGATGAAAAAAGTATAACTAAAATGCTATAAGGATAAATAACATAAAAAATAAATTATGAAATATAATATGGTCTGAATGCTCTCTGTAAAGTTACATAACATGGTAAGTTTGACTCCTACTTTCAGTGGCATATTTACATATACTTGTCTACAGTAAATAATTACAGTGGAGAAACCCAAGACGTGTCTTTATTTCAGAGTTGAAGTATGAACTAGCTATGATGTCAGAATTAAAACAAAAATGTATTCATGGTAGAATAGTTTTGTATTTTCTGTTTTAAATAATTTGAACAGCTGCATATGCAGCTATTAAAGTGATAAGATTGAATCTAAATATTAACTGACAGATAAATATACTGACAAAACACTGCTAGGTTATTTCTTTCCACACCGTTATGACAGAAGTTGAGCAATTTAATAAAACATTGGGTCAGAAACAGGTGACAGACTTTAAGGGTTAAAGAAGAGACAAAAAGGAACCTCATCTTTATACTTCAATGAACTTCTTCAACAGGATGAAATAAAAAAGGGTAAGGTGGTCAAAGTTTGCCACATGATGATGCCAATGTCAGCAGGCCATGTCAATGACTTTAGATCACATTATCGACCAAGTATGTTAACTTAGAATAACATCAGTCTTTTGTCTGCTAGGTAGTTAGCACAAACGAACCAGCTTATAGGATCAACTTGCACATTTTGACCAAAAATAGGTTATAAGGTCATTCCAGACAGGAATGACCTGTCTGGAAGCATATTTGATTTCTCACTTAAGTTTTCCAGGGCTCTTTTTTTGTAACTGTAAACGTAATTATATAAATGTAACTATATATTTTATTTTGCCATTTAACCAAAACCCCAAAGATGACAGCCAGTTATAGACAGAATAATAATTTTGTTATTCAAATCAATTTGTTCACCAAAAAAAGCCTTATTAGACCCTGTGATGTGTGATTTCTCTTTTTCATTCATTCATTCTTTCTCTCTTTCTTTCAACTAAAAATAAAAAAAAAATAAAGTATGACTTGCTCATTAGTCAAGGTTGGATAGGTTTAGTTTTTGCAACTGGTTTTTTGATAGCCTTAACTTTAAACAGTAGCCACTTTGATCCATTTTTTGGTTGAACACATAACCAGTATGTTGGGTCAAACCAATAATCCATCCCCTCTGTGTTAAATCAACTGGGCCTGGATTGCTTCAAATTTAACCTCAGGCTGTTTTAGCCAAGAGACGTAAATTAGGTTGGTTTTAACATAGTTGTTTTTTAAGTATAGCTGTATCTTATGGATATTGTTATACATGGGTTTGTTGCATTCAATAAAATCCAGTGTTTTTGATTATAGGTGACATAATTGATACAGTCAGAAAGTGGGTCCTACAGTGAACCACATAGATCCAAGGTGCCGTTTTTCCCATTTGTTTTTTGTTTTTGGTGAGTGGCCTTATCAGTGCGTAGAGTTTGAAACTTGGCCACCGTCCATCACGACAAAATTGTTGCCTGCTTTTAAGATAATTATATTTCTGCTGCTTTGATTCCAGTCCGAAGTAATAAAACACTTCTAACCCAAACCCCAAAATCCATCCACAACTACAATTAAAGTTAAAAGTGCAGTTGTTTTACGATAAGAGCTGCAGGGATTGCAGCCACCAAGCCCTGCGCCACCTGCTTCTGATTGGCTAGCGGCATGTTATTTTCCCTCACACATAACCCGGCATGCACTGGGGTTTATTTATTAGGAATTTAAAAAAAAAAAAAGGAGTCACTAATCTGTGTTCGGTTCAGACAGCGGGCTCCCCTATACACTTGCACACACACGCATACACATCTGTGCACCAGCTGAGCAGGGAGCAGTCCCTCTGTTAGATTTTCACAAATCAAAGAGCTTGGAGTACTTTGGCACTGGTAGGATAGTTGTCCTTTTTTACAAAAGACAAACAAGCTAAGAGCTCGGGATGTGGTCCAAAGCCGCCTTTGACACAGTGCTGAAATGAGAATTTGGCTCCGTGACACACAGTATGATCAGCATGTGTGAAAAAGCTGTGGCACACTGGTTTTTGTTTTTAGATATTGTCAGTTGTCCATGGCCTATAGGGCGACACCCCACATTCTTCACTTTACGGAATCATTTTTAGAGTTGTTCATTGACTTCAGACTACTTTTTGATGGACACTGTGGGTCAGCGATCCATGGAAAATATTACCTCCTCTGGGTAGAAAGCAATTGGTACTTCTGTTTTGTATGTTAAACAGATTTCAGAAGTCAGGATGTCCCCCACTGACATCCCCCAAACATCAGTAACTACACAAACAGAGCGCAGGGGGAGTTGATGACTTGACAGGCACTTTAAATGATTCCCTGTTTGTCAGAAGAAGAAAGCTCCAAAACATGTAATCATTAACTTATTGTGCTGAATCACTGACGGTGGTAAAGGCAAATGTGAGGGTGCAAACAAAAGGATGATGAAGATGAAGGCCGTCCTGTGCTTCTTAAAATGATATTGAAAGCCATTATAAACAACACGGAGAAACAAATCACAGACATTCAATCTTTGCACCGCAACACAAATACAAAGTTTCAGCAAATGGAAACAAGACTCATTTGAGATCAAAGCTGTAATGGCTGCTAAATAACCAGAAGCTGTTTTCAGTTTCAGGCCAAACCAAACAGACATGCAAACACATGTGGCATACAAAAAAAAAAAAAAAAAGAAATTCAATACTCACATCAAGAATTATTGCAACATTTCATATGATCTGAGCATGCCCCCTTTTTAACCCTGGTGTACTACCAGCAAGCATCCCACTCTATACAGTAATGGCTTAGCTCCTTGAAAAATGTCTTTTCCATGTGTTGTTGAAATATTTGTCTTGGCTACTGCAAACAGTTAATTTATTTTGCGGTGATGGTGACTATTTTTCAGGAAAATTATTTCAGATTCTGATGCATTTCACCCTTCCATTAGCTGACCTGTCATTAGAAAAGAAGGGTAACTTCTCAAGCTGTGTGGAATGTGCAAAAATACTAAACACGTTTTCTACTAAACACAACCTAAAAAAACCCAAAAAACCTTGGGCTTCATTATAAACCAGCCTGTCTTTCAATGGAATGTGCAGTAATTAAAAATGAAGGCTGCCTCAGAGAGAACACTGTATATACAGGAAGGTGGGTTTGATTTAAACCTTTCAGCCGGCGTTAAATGTACCTGTCACCATCAGCACGCTCCTTAACGTCAACTAATTTAGAAATGAGGAAAAATGTGCACGGATAAATAAACACCCTTCAGTGTTCATGTCATTGGTCAGACTGGTGGGTTTGGGTGCGCTTTGAGCTGTCAAATAAATACTTGATCTCTTGTCAAACTTAAATCCACCTCACATTCATCTATATCCCATGTATTACTAACCAATTGGTAAAATAAAGCAATGAATGGTTATGTAGCCATTAAAAATAAAGTACATGAATCCAGCCATGACTTCAAAGAACCTAACAGCTTTTTTTTTTCTCCAAGTACCAGAAGCATATTGCATGTCCTCCCAACAGCAATTGCTGTCGTATGCAGACCGCATGTGCCTCTTCTTCAGAGAGTGGTCAAACATGGAGACCGAAACCTGGAAACACTGACTCAAGGGGAAAACATGCACATTAAAGACCAGAAAAGCCCTAATAAAAAGCCTGTAATGTAAAACAGTCCCCATCAAAGAGATCTTTCTCAGTTCTCATTGAACTCTTACATATCATATTAATGCCATATCAGCTATTGCTAGCTCTAGCTGTGTTTGATGTGCAGGCCTCCTTTAACTAGAGGGTAATAGGAGTGCTAATGAGAGGAGTTGGCACTTTGTAAACACTGTCAAAGGCACGTGGGAGGAGGGGTCACCCTGCACCACTGAGTCCACCTCAGCTGGACCTATAGAAACTTACTCCCTCGGACCGGGGAGTGTTTTGACAGATCAGCATATTTCAGACAGACGTCTTTGTGAAAAGTTAAGGCCGCTGTGAGTGATCGCGTCATGCTGAACAAATGTGCGATTAATCTGCAGCACGACGGCGAGGCCCAGGCCGCAGGCTTCTCCAAAGAAACAGATCATGTCTTTCTCTACAAAAGAGTTTCCCTCCCGATGGAGTCAAGGACGCACACGGAGACTATGCTTCCGTATAGAGTTTTATGATGTCTTTCAACCTTACAATGAGCGTGAGATTTAAACAGGGGCTCTTTTGTATGTCAAAACCTCACTTTTAATGGGCTTCTTATAAAAGTGCCCAGTGATCATGGTTTTTAAATCACAGCAACAGCAAAGCGCTTCCTCATATTCGTGTCTGGAAGTGATCCCAGGCAAAGAGGTGTACCACATCTAACATTAAGGTTACACGAGTTTCTGTTCGCGAACCAAAGGGCTCATTCCTTTGCGGCTTTCTGATCATTTATTGAGGCTTAATCAACGTTTGTAGAAGAGTGGATGTTCTTGTGTACTGTTTCACAAACCCAGACATGCACTTTGAGCCACAGCTAAGGAGCTGAAAGTTTTCTCTCTCTCAGGATTGCTGTTGGTGTCACTAAAATGACCTTATTTTATTTGTCGAAGAAGTGATGCAGATTTTGTTTCCAGAAAACAGGAACTACTCAGTTTTTACAACTCTCATATGAAAAGACTCAAACACAGGATGTTGGACATAGCATTTGAGTTGGCTTATGCATGAGAAACTCAGGAGAGTAGAAAACAGCTCAAAAATTTGAAGTAAAATACAAATCAGCAGGACATAGGGAAGGAATAAGGAACAATGTGTAATGGGAAAGAATCTGGATATTCAAAGTAAAACTGAAGTGATAAATAATAGGATACAATACAAAAGCAGGTGTGTAGCTTTAAGCATCTAATGTATATCTGAGGTTTCAGTAATGAACTGGAAGAGCAACAAATATTTAGATATGGGGAAAAAATGAGAATCACAGAAGAGCAAGCAGGGACACTTGGAAAGTGTTAAAATTACAATGCCTTGCAATATTATTATTTCTACACATCTTTACCCATCTAGCCTTTCTACTGAAGAAACGGACCCCCACAGTTTGATGCTGTCACTGCCATGTTTTGTTGTAGACACACAGATGACCACTTAATCCATGTGGCTGCCCTTAATTTTATGTACATATTATACAAATGCATTCAACTAGTTTTTAAAAAGCAAATAAAGTAGATTAAAGTTAGTAGTTTAGAAAATTTGATAAAGTTCAAGGTCTACTGACATTTTTGCAGAGCACTACATGGTTTAAAACTGAACTCAGAGCACCTTTTCAGACACATATGGTCCTGGTTTATTTCCTCTAATGTTTGACAGTCTTTTTGGTCAGGTTATCATCGTTTAATAGGTTTAAGCTTTTGTTTATAGCATAAGTACAAAATAAGGATAGGAAAGTCTTCTATGACACAGATGGAAAAATGGTTTAATCTTCCTACAATTTTAGTCAGGTTTTTATTCTTGTGGCATAAATAGGCCACAAGGTTTGAGCCCATCAGGCGCCCTGGTGCTATAAAGAGACTGTGCAGGAATGGTGAGGGACCTTTATAAAACAACAAAAGACAAAAGAGTGGCAGGAAGGGAAAAAAAAAAAATCTTCAACTGAGGTTAAGACTTTAGCACACAAGCTAAATAATAAATTTTGGTTTTTGATACAGCTATTACTGCCTGCAAAAAAACTCTTTGATGTTAATTGAAACCACTGGGCAGCAATCTGCTTTATAGTACTGACAAATAACAGCTTCCTAGGGCTAAGCATTAGAGGTTAGTGAGCAGAGGAGGCACATACTTGCTCCATATGGTCACTCAATAGAAATAAAAATCAAAAACAAGCGTGTCTCCACAAAGGCAAAACATTGCTGAGGACGTTCCTCAGTCTTGGCTGCGGTGACTGAAAAATGTTGTTTAAAATTCCTCACAGTACCTTCGCCGGAGATCCTGCCGGACAATGCTTTCAGCACATTTAGAGAGTTATTTGCATTCCCTCTCTCATAGTGTATCCATAATTTGATAAAACTGTGGTTTCAAAAAGTTGGTCCAATTCAAATGCTTGCATCAGAAAGACATAATTCACAAAGAGGAATGTCGGTTGCATTTCAGAGATTTCAGGAAATTCAATAGTTTAAAACACAAAGGAGAGCTGGACCCCGGTTGTAATACACACAAAAAGTGGTCTCTGTACTCCTGGGACAAAGTACTTTCCAAATCTGAGTTTTTTCATTGTCCTTTTTTCTTCCAGCGACTTTTTATACGCTCATTATATCACAAAAGGGAAGCCTTGTCATAGGGTCAACCAGAGCTGATGCAATGCTCATTAACAGAAAACATGAGCACCAACACATTGGCCAGATCCATCCACAGAACCTTTTGATGATAGGAGAAGTTCAAAGAGGTTCTTCCTCCCCTCTTTTGTTCCAGATGGAACCACATCAGAGTACGTACAGGGTGACCTCGTCTGATGTCAGACCCACCAGGTCACACATAAGAGGAGAGGTGCCTACTTTAGACCCTGATTCACTGTTCGACAAATGACAGACGCTGTTGAAGAAGGTAATTGCCTTGTCTTACTGTAAAGAGTCTGCACTACATGATTTCTCACAGAGCCTCCAATGTGAGCATCAAATAAAAAAAATATGGGAAGAAGTTTCTCCGCCTCAGCATGCTCCACATCATGATGACTGACAGTGAGAACATGTGAATATGAGTTTGACTCATTGCCTGTGGGAACAAACTGTACTGGTGGACAGTGTGTGAACAAAAGAGAGTGAAAAGTTTTTCTTTTAACATCACCAGCACAAACCATTGGGATTGTAAATATGCAGATGAGGCTAAGTGATGTGACAAATGAAAACACACAAAAGTAATTGAACCCCTTGAACTTTTCTTCCATTTGTAACATTAAAAACACAAACTTATATGAATTCCAATTGCAAAGCTAAAGAAAACTGTCAGTTTCCATAAAAACTGCAATAAAAGTGTCATCCATTTATTTTCAGAATTAATTTGATTAGATTGTAAGTTGTAAGTTATTTAAATTCTAAATAACTTACAACATTTTGCAATAAGTATGTACATTTCAATATCAGACCTTACTTTTTCTCTCATTCTTTAGTTTCAAAAGTCCATCATAGAAAGTGTGCTGTGCTCATAATAAAAATGGAATATACTAAGATAAAAAAAAAGATTTATATCCTTATTCTCGTTCTTGTGCTATAGTATTTTGTGAAAGTTTTAGCCTCTAAAGGAGTCTTGTGATTTTCTAATAAAATACTATTTTTGTGTGTGTGTGGGGGGGGTCATGGGTTATCAATATCCAAAAATCAAATAGTGAATGATCAAGTTGTAGATTTCATTGGATTCTTGGGATTGTCAGTTAACACATGACCCTCACATTTCATTTTCTGTATTTCCCAAAGTTTGTCCCACTGAATGTGATCGCCTGACAAACCTAGTTAAATCATTTTTTTTTCTTTTTTGCAAAAGAGATATGGCAAATAGAGCAACAGCAATGTTCACTCAAAAAGACTACAAAACAGAGTAGCATATTAGCTTAAACACTAAACAAAATAAACATTTTGTCAGTTGGCCTTGAGTATTGATGTCTGATAAATATGCTATTTCAAAGACAAGCCGCCATCTGGTAAAATGCAATAATTTTAAAATCCTGCTAAGATTTCATAGGAAAAAGAAATTCCTCTATGCTGCTGATCATACTTTCATTTCAAGTTTTCAAGTTTCAGATGACAAAACCTATGTGAGACACTCATAAGCCTTTGTACAATTAGGTGTGAAGCAACACTTTAGAAGTGAATGGCTGAGTTCAGAAAAACTTTGTCCAGGTGGCTAAGAATTTAACCATTTGGAACCCCTTTATAAACTTGCAACCCTCTTCATGAATTGCCTAGACTCTATTGCAAAGAATCCAAGTGCTTCTTTCAAAAAATATTGTTAATAAACTAATTTAAAATCAAATGATCAAAGGTTTTAGAGAAATTCAAATACATGGAAAGATAATTCATCAAGAGCTTGAGTTATGTTTATGAACTTCACTGTAACCATTAGAAAAACAGGTGGTGTACTGGCCTAGTTGTGACTTTAATTTTAGAAATTTGGTCTCCAAATATTTTGGATTCAACTTTTCTCTTCAATAGAAACAGTGTAACAGAAACAACAGAAATCCAGGTTTCAGAGTCACAACATATGTGAACTGTCTGCCACATTATACTCACGCAAAGAGCAGATCTTTCAAAGTAAGCCAAAATTGTTAATGTTAACCATAAATATGACTGACAATCAGAATATGTGAATCACAGTTAGACACATGAAAGAAACATATGCTGTGTAATGACAAATGAAGGTTGGATGTAGGCAGAATCTGACATAATAAAGAAGATTATAAAAAGCAAATTATTTACAACTGCAGCTTTTTCCTCTATATTTTATGCATATGGGTCCAGTTTTCATAAAAAAAACTAGTCAAAGGATATTTTTCAAACCTATACTTCCCTTGGAGGACAAGGACAGATGGGAGGAAATGTAGGTTATTAAAAGGAATCAAAAGAACCATCATCTTTTAATAACTAAGAATGCCAGACACACACATCTTTCATAGTGGGTGAGCTTTTAAGCACTTTGCAAGACAGGTAAATGAAACATGTGTGCTAAACCACTTTGGTGTGCTCACTTGGGTCAAGTCTACCATAAAAGAGAAGATATTACAAAGGGAACTAATGAAGACACTGATCAAAGTATGTAATGGTAATATGTAACAGGTGTTTCAGACCCCTGCAATCCACCCCTGCACCGCCCTCCCACAGCCAACACCAGTCCATCCGTGAAACCCGAATGCATTTCACATGTGCTTTGATAGGAACAATGGACAAAACATATTTCAGTACTGTTCGACCTATGTTACGAGCAGTCTGGTTCAGCTCTTAGGAGGGCATTCGCAGGTGATAGACAAAGGCAGTCACACTGCTGCTGCGTGTTTACGGTGCACGTTCATGATCTGTGGTGAGTTGAAAAGGACTGACGTAGCTGAAGCCCACACCGGCAGAGAAGCAGGCACCTGGATTTGAGATGCATGCAAGAGTTGAAAGAAGGCTGGCAAGACTTTAGCTGGAGCCCGTTCAAAGCATGATTGCTATTTTTACACATGGCTTAAGATGAAAGTGAAACTGCTTTTGATTTTAGAACGTGTGGAACATATGGAGTTCATATTTAAAATTTATTTTAAAATTCTTATGGTATAATAATAATAGTAATTATAATTAATTAGTATAATATTATTAATACTACTACTACTGCTAATAATAATAATAACAATTATTATTATTATTATTATAATTAACTATTATAATATCAATAATAACTATTATTATTATTGTTGTTGTTATTATTGCTATTATATGTAAAATAATTATGACTGAAATAAATAATAACGATTATTATTATTTCACTTTTTGTTGAAGCCAAGACAAACATAAATAATTCAACGTAAACTTATAATAAAATGAAAAAAAACAAACAAACAGCTAAGCATGTAGACGGTAAAAACTACAATATACAATGACATTTACAAATCTGTGCTTTCAAAAATAGAGAAAAGATTTGTGGCTCAGCTCAGTCATTGAAAGACAAAATAATAAACAAACAAATTAATTAATTAATTGTCAATAAATACATAAGTAATGTTTAAATAACCCCCTTTCCCCATCGCTCATTTGTCTTGACTCTTGACATTTTTCACCGGAAAACAATTCTCTTTAATAAATGCATATATAAAATAATACGTGTGGATTCCACAGCAACACAATGACAAAAATTTTCATTATTCTAAAGTAATGTTATTTTGTCCTTTTCTCTAGAAGCGTATATTGCCATACTTAATATTTAACCGTTTCTGTACCTGTGCCGCACATGCGCAGAGCATTCTGGTTCTACTTCCGCTGTCAGCACGCGGTCACTTATGGGATTTGTAGTTCTCAGGGCTGCGCTTTTAGAACCCCTGTTAAGCAATTTTGACCAGAACCCGTTTTACGCCGCGGGTCGGGACGAGATGATTTGCAAATATACAAAATCGACTTCTTTCTTATGTCAACAGTGTGTCAGACCGAAAAAATGTCGAAACGGGGTTTTTTCGTGCACTACAACAACCAACATCGCCCCTAATGAAAGCGAGGCAGTGTAAACACAACTCCAGGAACATGAAAAGATCGGGTGACAGTGAGGGGGAGAAGAGAAGAAAGGTATTGATAGCGTTTTTCTCCGTTTGGTCTGGCATATTTTTAAGCCCTGTCGCTGGTTGAATATCTAACGCTCCGTATGCGGTGCTGCTGGCTGCATTCTGGAGGCTAGAAAGCTGCGGATGTCAGCGCATACCTCACCTTGCCTGTTTCCTTTATTGTGTTTTTCCATTTTCCCCCTCTCAGTCTGCCACAATGAAGAATTACAGTCACATTGAAAGGGCGGTTTTATCAAGCAGATGAACTGCTGATGTGTAGCTTTAGGTTGCAGGAGCAGGTCTAGACTGCACTCCATATTTATTAGAAAGACGACATGATGCGAATTAAAACAACACGCAATTATTTGAATATAGATTCACCTTAATTGCAAGAAAGTTATATTTATAAATACATAACTACAACAAAATCTGAAAACATTTGCATGTTATATTTGGATGTCACTCGTATGAATGGAATGGAGGAAAAAAAGATGCTAATTGCTCTACAATTAGCATCTTCAGCGCAAGAGCTAAAACAAATAGTGAAGTTAGTCATCGGGGTATTTGGGATTTTGGTCAGCTGCCAGGTCACAGTCTCCTGCAGCTTTAGGCTTTACTGCTGATGCGTTGGCTTCAGTATCAATTTGATAGTGCAGGAGAAACTCGTTCATTCTCAAATAACAAATTACGACCTTTCCTGTTACATACTTAAGAGATATTCACTCAATATGTCTTGTTACTCTGTCACTTTGCTGAAGTTACACACTGTGGAAAAATAAAGGATATTTCTATTCTATTAAATCTTCGAAATTAGCTGTATGTCAACACAAAGAATTCCACCTAAGAGACTATTAAAATAAACTTTACTTTTAAATTATTTTACTTTTAAACATAAAGTGCTTAGGCTCAAAAATAAGACCAATAAAGCAATTTAAATGCTGAAATTGTGGGATAATTTATGTTCTTCAGTTTATATGGTTGATGGATGAATGAATAATCTTTTGAACAGCTTGCATAAATGTCAGTTGAAGAAGTTTTTTCAGCCATTATTTTTGCATATGTTAACCCTAGCTGTATCTAATGAAATGCAGAAAGATAGCTACTGATGTTCTGGGTTTGTTTACATTAATATTATCAATTCTCAAAGGTGCAGCTCTCTATATAAAATAAAAAGCTGTTGGTGAAGGGACAGTCGGTATTGAGGCGTTTTGGAAGTCACAGACATACCCACGGAGATATAACTAGTATTTGTATCAAGGTATTTTTGTTTTAGTTTTTAAGCTTCAGGAATTCAGAACATTTTCCTTCATATTGTTTCTAGGATTTAAAGTTCTTTCCATGAGGAGAAAATTTCACTGTGACTGAATTTTTCTGCATATGCCATTTAGCCTGCTTAGGCGAGGAAAACATACATATCACAAACCAATGGTGTATTTAGTCAAAGTTATCTTACTGTAGAAATGCCATTTCTGGTCCATGCCTTCCTAGTGGGACTTCTGTGTTTGATGATTATTAGGACGAGACATGGGCCTTTATGAGATTGTTTCATAAACGTGAGTGGAAATACTAAAGTTTTACTGCATCATGGAATTTACATTGAAAGTTTACTTGGAAACATAAAACATTATCTAATTGGCTTGACATAAAACAGAAAAGCCACAATGTAACTATATATGTTACAGATCAACTATTGTTTTCCATGCCATAAATGTATTCTTATTTTGATCCTGCTTGGTAGACCAAATCAAAATATAGAATAAAAAAACGCTTTGCTTATTGCATAGATTATCATAGAGTAAGCAGAAGGCAAGAGAATGCTGTTGTAGGTTTTTTCGGCCTGCTGAACTGTAGTGTGGCTTTACTCTCTTTAGCAGGCTCAGAAAACTCTGGGATGGTTATTTTATACTTTCTCTGCCATCCCATTATAAGGACTTTAAATTGTTAATCTGCAATGCCCTGCAATTCTGGACTGTTGCACTTCTTACTGTTTGTCTGTCTGTTCTCCTCCTGTCCTCCAACTTGGTGACTCTCTGCTGAGGCACATGTGTTTGGATCATGTTAGACAGCAGTGAAACTATGTAAGACGTGGTTCCTCCTGTTTATGAAAGCAGCCATGGCGGCCAGATGAGCGGCTCAGAGAAGGAACTCATTCCAGCTGGCCCTCCAGGCAGTCGGGTGGCACAGACCTAATGGCTTAGCTTCCTTTCTCTTTAGATAAATAAAAGATTGAGCAAGAGCCAATGTAATTGCAAAATGACTTTATTGTTGTAAAGCAGCCAAAGAAAGAACTGCATGCAGTTTTAACCAGGTTTTATCGTATCTGTTGTTTTGTAATGACACAGTTAAGAGCAACTTTAGATATTATCTGTTTTTTATATATATATATATATATATATATATATTAAATCTGTCTGCTGTTCCATTCTGAAAAGGATTAGAGATTATTTTAATAGCTGCTTGTTTATTTAAAGAAACCAACCCTCAGCAAGGTAATTATGGTTACTTAATTTTTTACATTTTTTTATTTTTTGGCAACTTGTTTTCTTGATTATTTAGGAAATAAGTCAAAACAGAATGTGATATGACAGGTTTTGTTGCTCGACTGAATAAACATGT
The DNA here is from genome assembly GCA_903066825.1 of Alfaro cultratus. Taxonomy (NCBI): domain Eukaryota; kingdom Metazoa; phylum Chordata; class Actinopteri; order Cyprinodontiformes; family Poeciliidae; genus Alfaro; species Alfaro cultratus. Next base: position 41,534 of record CAEFZX010023016.1, on the reverse strand, counting down.
AGACTATGTAATATAATTCAGAAGTTTTTTGTTTTTTTTATCCTAGAGCTCTTCAAAGTATCAATTTGCAATAATCATCACAACCACAAAGGGCTGCTTGAATGCAATATTGGGTGGGTTATGATATTTATATTAGAGCTGAAACAATTAAATTGATTAATCGGGATGAATTGATTATTAAAATAATCATCAACTAATTTAGCTATTGATTATTTAACAGGCATATGCAGATTTTTAAAAAATACCATTTGCTGAAAGAACAATGTCAAGAGCTGTAATTAAATCAAAACATCTAAAAAAGTATACATTTAGCAGCATTTAAGATAAAAAAGTTTTCATCTGTAAACATGTTCTACCAAGAACTCCTCCAGAGGCAGGTTTCATATTTTAATGTATTTAAAATATTGTACAGAAAGGTTTAAGTGGTTAAATAAAAAATCTTCTGAATTGCAATTTTTTTTAATTTGATCAATCTTTAAAATAATCAATTAAGAAAGTAATTTCTAGTTGCAGCCCCAATTTATATTATATTTAGCTATAGTATTTCAGTCAGTTATTGCTGTGTTTTGTCAGAAGCCTAATGTAGCTTTTAAGTCAACAAGATGCTAAAGGGAAAGAGTAGAGTGTGGTAAATCTGAGGTGATTGCAATTGATATTGTCATTGCTGTATTTAAAAATATCACAATTTCATGTTTTCCAAATGATTTGCAGCCCTGGTTTTGACCTGAAAGGGGTAATATTTCTTTTACATTATCGCTGCAGCCCCTGCTTCCCTCCCACCACCGTAACGATTCCATTTGCCTTGTAAAGGGCTTTAAAACATTTCATTATGTTCTATCAGTTTCGTCATCACAGGATGAGTTTCCACTTATGCCTCGGCAAGTGAGAAAACAGCTCTGACCCCGTCCCTTAACCCGATGTTCTTTGATGCAAACTCACCGTATCAGTGTTCTTTGATGCAAGCTCCCCATTTGTACAGTGATGACAAGTATGAAGTGTTGGGTCGAAACAGGAAGCGTGTGTGCGTGTATGTGTGTGTGTGAGCAGGCGGCTAAGTAATGATCACACGGGGTCACCAGATGTTGTGAGGTCCTGGGCTCAGCCCCAGCCATTGCTTAGATCAGCCTCATTGGTTTGCTCTAGTTGTGGCACCTTGTGCAAGCTGTTTAGGGTATTTAATTTCTAAACACTCATTAAAATGGTTTGTGTTTCCCTTGGTGGGCCTGTTAAATTAACAGCTACTGAGGTAAAAGCTGATTATGTAGCCACACATCCGGACATGGTTAATCAATTCTCTCCTACAAAATGTTAGCTGATGAATTAGTGTAAAGGAAACGATTTATGGCAACTAATGCCAATGTCCTGTCGTGTCAAGGCTGATGTTTTAGCAAGAGAGGGTGTCAGATTTAGCACATTCAGCAGCTTCACGCTCTGCCAGCCATCTTTTCCCCCTCAAAACCTAAACTGCATGCTGCTTCCTCTATTAATGAGCCAGTAATGGAGAAATAGTGTAAGGTACTGACATAAAACATGGGTATGTGTACCTGAGGCTGGGTAGCACATAAGCTCCTATGGAGCCAAATTTACACCTAGGCTCTGTGTAGAATGGTGATGGTGGAACACTTGGCATGGGGGCTCTCAGAGCTTCATCAGACCCCCGCTGGTTGGACTGTATTAAAGCCGGTGCTTAGAAAAATACGGCTGTGGCAGATAATGATACTATTACACTAATGGAGTTGGCAAATGAAGGAGAACCCAGATGCCCTGCTTTATTACCAGAGGGGGTCATTTCCTCGCTGCATTCCTAATGGCCTGAGCACACAGTATTGATCAGGCTATCATGCTGCTAATCCTCTACAGAATTACTTATTGCTGCCTAGGTGTCGATCCGCCACATGCCCTGTGCTGGCCTAGTCACTGGGCGGCTGCTATTCGTCCAGTGGGGACCCACTGGGCCACTCACCCAAACATGATTTAGGGCCGATCAGGGATGGCGCCTGGGAGGTCTTCAACTCTAGGCAGGTACGTTTTGTAAAAAAGAAGGGAGGTAAATGAAACTAACAGCTTTCATTTAATTAAGGAGCAGGCAGTGATGCAGTTCCCTTCTCTTTGTGGCCTTGCTGGCCACTGCAGAGCAGAAGAAGCTCTGTAGTTGGGTGTTGTTTTCCTGTGTTGTACTGTGAATTAGAAACAGGCAGCTCTCTTGCTGTTATCAGCAGCAGAAAGTAATGATCACTGAGGTTAATTTGATGTCCAGCTGCTCCTCTGTGCTTTGTTTCTCTGTTCATTATTTGCTTACACCATAAAGCCAAAGAAAATATTTTTTAAATTATTCATGGTATGCATCATTTTAACATGACAAGAAATGATATTCTCTGAGAAGGTCATTAGTATAAATGAATTGGGGGTCAGGACTCTTTGCCCAGGGCTTGTGACTTGCTATATTATTGGTCCCTTTACTGGGCCTCTGCGTGCATTATCATCCCCAGGACACTGGAAGTGTGGCATCCCTGCACATTCACACCCTTTTAGTCACCTCTGGCCTTGACTAATCAAAGAGTTTACCTTAAGGGGTGCATTTGCACTGTTAGTTAGCATTAGTCGCGTAGCCATAAAGAAGTATTTATACATTTCCATCTGAAACAACCTGTCCTAGCAAGGGAAACGAGATATTGATCCAGATATTTAGTCATTTCTTTCTGTGTGTGCCATCAATATTGTACAAACATCCATCCATGTGTCCATGTGAGAGTTGACCCTGGCCCTTGCCTCCATTTTTGCTCCCATTGGAGCTCAATGATATACTATTATGAAAAGTAAAATCAATGAATGCATATGAAATTTTGGTGTGTAATATAGTGCTGGCCCAGGGCCCCAGGTCTTTCTATTGATCGGCCGTGTGAGTGTTAGAGGGGGCTGATTAGTCTGCCGGTGAGCTTTTCATCTACATGTCTTTACCTTGTCTTGGTTGTTTGATCTGTGCTCATATATCTGGATTGACATTTTTACACATCAGTTTGGGTAGTCAAACCATTCTTGAAATGAAATCAGTCTTCAGACATTAAAAGCGCCACAAAACTTCTGATTCCATTAAGCTAATGGAACAAGAAATTCATTTATACTAACGGTATGGATAGTCGTAAGTGCTTTAAATGTTGTGAATTTGGATCCCTAAAAATGTTGAATTCAATATGGGAAGAGTCTTAATTTTTCTGCTCTATATTTTTTCAATTTCTGGAAATAGGATGTGAAAGGTAAACATCTTGCTATCAAAAGTACTTTGAATACTTTAACTGGATTTTTATGTTTTACAACAAAAAATTGCATATTCTAAATTTAAAATGCAACACACATTTTTAGTGTGTTATTTTTTATTAGGAACAGAAAAACATAAGACTTGTGTTGCTGTTTCTCTTTGTAGTTCTTATACTTGTTTTACTTTGATAGTCTGTTTCCTTTTGTGCACAGTGCTTCTCTCACTTCTTGTTACTATTTTTTCTGAGGTTCTTTGTCATTTTAGGGTTTGTATTTGGTTTTCTGGTTCTTTGGGTTGATTTCCAGAGAGCCATTTAGTGCTATTACATTTCCTAGATACCTCTATCTTCAGCTGTTTTCACTCAGTAATTAGTCTCATCTGGTCTTTATCCTATTAATCAGCCTCCCCTGTATAGAGTTAAGGTTTTGGAATGACTCAACCAAACTTCCAACTTGAATTTGTTATAGAATCTGTGGGTGGGGCTATAGGGTGACAGTAGGGAGGCCTTTGAACCTCAATGACTTTGAGGTCATTACCAAATATAAATGGTCTTAAACATGCAGAATCAGGTTACCCACTTTGAGGTGGACCTTGTTGCTATGATGCCAAAAGTAATAATACATTAATAAATTAATAATTATAAAAATGTTTATAATAACATGTCAGTTTCAAAACTGATAGTAATGTTTTTTATTTTTTATTTTTGAGTAGTGCCCATCTTTTTTTTTATTTGATACAAATCTCTTGGTTAAAGTACAATCGTTTTAAATTTATATCTGCCAGACGTTTGGCTAATTATTGGCTTAGCTGTTACACTTGCTATTTCCTTTTATTCTTTGCAATTTCCTTTTTTAATAAACTCTTCCTTGAACTTGTTTAGTTTAGGTTTCTTTCTCTGCTGTAGACTTGAAGCAAGTTTTTTTGCATCAATCCATCTGGATAGCTGAGTTTGTGGGCATCACGCACCTCAGCATTTATTGTTTCCTTCTGTGGATTTTGTCCCACAAGTTATCCTAAACATTTTAGCATCACCATTTCCTAAAGACTTGGGCTTCACTGAACAGAATTATGTACCTGGCTATATTGCAGAAATGGTGTTTAAGGTGTTTAAGGGAAAACGACAACAAGCTTTAGGTGTTGACCTAGTAAAAACTTTACCAACCTAACTAAATGTAGTTAAATTTAGTAAATTTTAGTTTACAGATACTATGGTGCATAAATTACTATAATCTTTTAAATTCTCAATTTCAAAACTCCAAGATATATCAAGGAATATATCTTTATCAAACCCTTCTTTGCAATTGTATTTGTTAGTATTGCCAGGTAGTTGTTTTACAAGGTTGTAGAAGCTTTAACATGGTTAGTTCAAATCGCCTCTAAAGCCTTATGTGTCTGATTGCTCCTAACAAGCACTGTGTGTTGGTGCTGAGACATTATCCACAGATGGCAACGTATTTGCTAACAAGGCAAGAGTATTTATCATGCAAACCGACTGTCCAGTTCAGCTGTTCGGTTCCATGAGGTGACTTCCAATGTGACCTGTTCAAGTAGGGTTCATTTGTCATGCATGTGTCTTTTCACTAGAGAGACATATAATAATCAGTTCAATCAATACATTGTGGTTGCTTATTGGACAAGTACTGAATAAACATGGAAATGACCTGCTCACCTCACACACAGAGGCTAAATTCTCTGAGGGGTCTATTAGCCACTCAAAGCTATGATTCAAGGAAGTTTTTTTCTCCATTCAGCAATATGCCAGTTTTGCTCATGAAAGGATTCCTCTGGAAGAGCTCTCATTGCTGTTTATTTGTGAGGCGTGTGTCCCTTGTAATCACTCACCTTTCTAATAAAGTAAGAATGCCTGCTGTTATCATCTGGTTTCAATGGAGAGTTTGCAAGCCTTCATTCACAAAACCTGTGGGGGGCAGGTTCACAAGGTGCTGTAAATACAACCTGTTAATTTGTACATCATAAGTTTTTTTTTCCATAAATGTGAGCTGTGAAAGTGAGTTCAAATTTCTGCCACACTTCTCTTTTAGCCAAAAGAAAGGGTTTGGCATTGCTCTCACAGTGCCTTGCAAATATATTCATACCCCTGGAACCATTTTTATATTGTATCAGATTACAAAAAGACTTAATTGTATTTTATTGAGGATTTATTTGATATATCAAATGAATGTTGTGCATAATGGTGAAATGGGGGATGGTTTTCAAAATGATTACATGTAGAAAGTTAAACACTTGACAGGGAAAGTGGGCATTTATGTGTGTTCAGCACAGTTTACTCAGATACCCCTAAATTAAGTCCAGTGTAACCATTTGCATCAGGAAAGCAGTAAATCATGTTCATCTCTGTGTGTTTTAGTCTCAGTAAAATGCATCTACTCTGTGAAGGCCTCCAATTTTTTTTTAGACAACATTAGTTACCTAGAAGCATCATGAAGGTCAAGGGACAGCCAGAACAGATTAGGACATAACTACTTCACAGATCAACACCATTAAACCATCCATCCTTTTCCACTATTCACTATTTTATCTTGGTCTACACTTACAATCCTTGTAAAATGTATTGAAATTTGTGCCTGTAATCTGACAAAATGCAAAAATGTTTAAAGGTGTGAGTAGTTGCTCATAGCACTTTTTTGTCTGCCTTCTGGTTACAGACTTTCACATATAAAATGTTAACTACTTTCTAATTTTGAAAGTCATTATTAGAGTGGGAAAAAAAACAAGCTTTCAAGAAACTTCCATTGTTGTTTATTTTTTCTGGATTTTTTTTGGACCTTTGTGTATTGCTCATTTCTGAATCTACTCTGAAGCAAGTCTTTGAGATGTGTCTGCTCACTTCAGGTGGTCTGTTCATGTCTCAGTGATTTCTTCTCGGAGCCCCCCGTGTGTTTTTTTCTTCATCAGTCTAACTTTCTCTTGCATATGCGAAAGGGCCAACGACAGTTTGACTGGCATGCTGTCAGACAGGTGATGCCTTTCCAGTGGTGGAGCATCAGCCCTTTCCTGAGAACTTGTATGCGCGAGAGTGTGTAGAAAAAGTGGGGGTATTGTCAGGACGGGACCGGCACACTTTGCATGTTCTCCTCGAGACAGGTGCTTCTGGGCGAGCACTGGTGCATGACAGTTGCCTTTCATCGCTGTCTTCTCTACACTTAACCCCTGACCAGCTCTCCCTTCTTCCTCTTGCTCGTCATCTTCTTTGCCTTCTTCTTCCCTGCCATTTTTCTCCATGTCTGACCTCTTATCCTGACGCTTCCCTCTGCCGTCCTAAGTGATGGACTGGGAAAGCTAGGAGGCAGCTCGCATTTTGTATGTGTTGGTGAGGAGGTACGGCAGGCTTGTCACGAGCCTAATGCTGTCAGGTCTCGGAAAATTCAGCTGTCCAGACCAAGCTGCACAAACACACTCTCATTTCCACCCGCCTTTACACCCTCACTTTTTGTTCAGCAGTCCGTAATTCCATCCACAGGCGCTGTCAAGCACTTGATCAAACGTGCATAAAGAAAGGAGCCCCTTGGCTGATTCCCAGCCCCTCTCTTCCTATCATAATGTAGGCAGATTTTCCCTCCTCTGCCTGTTTCTTCAGTACTGTTTATTCAGATGAGCCTGTCTGGGGGGCAGCAGGTCACATCCACTTGCCTGGCTAAAAAGATCCTGAATTGAGGGCTGTCTCCTGTGAGATGAAGAGAGAAAAAACACAAGCAGGGGTTAGGCAGGGCTGCGGAGCGGTCATGTCAGGTCTGTTTTTGGACTGCTTGGTTGTGTGTGTGTTTCATTGCGTGTGTGTGTGTGAATGCCATAGCGGAGTAAGGGTTAGGGAGTTTGAGGGTTCACTTGTCAACCCTTGTGTCATGCTTGCCCTGGCCTTGCTGTGTAGAGGGCATCCACTGTCATTTGTTTCAGGACTGTTTGAAGTGGAGTGAGCCACAGAAGCATAAAAACTAGTCAGGAGTTTGTGAGCTCTCAGGTGCCCCGATGTACCACGTAGTCATTTAAAAGTGCAAATATCTGCTGGAAAAAGTGACACCAAAGTTTAACTTTTATCATGGATGCACACTTACCACCTTCTTTATATGACACACCTGTTCAGCTGCTGCTTAACACTAACTGGAGCCAATCACCTGGCAGCAGCTCAGTGCTTTTAGAGATCTGTAGAAGATGACTTGATGAAGTTCAAACAAAGCATGAGAATGGGGAAAAAACTTGGCATGGCAAGTGACTGAACATGGCATGATTGTTAGTACCAGACGGGCTGGTTGGAATATTTTAAAAACTGCTGATCTACTTGGATTTTCAAAAATAACAATCTCTTGGATTCTCACAGGCAATTGCCACAGTCGGAGGCAATTAACACTTGTTACAACTGAAATCTAAAAAAACATCTTGGAATGCACAAAAAAAAAAAGAAATCTAAAACAGATACCCTAATCAAATGAGCGTCATTCAGACAGTAGATCATAATTTTGGGGTTTCAGTGGAGATAGGCTTCATTCCTCCATACATCACCCATCAAGAATAAGCTCTCATGAACAGTGAACTGATGAAAGGATGTTTGTTTAATTCTACAATTTTATCTGTAGTCAATATCTTTGAGGAATGTTTCGGAAACCTTGTTGAATATTTCCTATTATTTTTAAGAGTTCAGGCAGTTTTGACAAGAAATGGATCAGATTTACAGCTGACAGGGGCCACCTAATAACTGGTCTGTTCACATCCCATCTTAACTGTGTTTATTGAAGCAAAATATTTTTCATTGTTTTCTGCTGTGAAAAGTTAATGTGTTGATTTCTGTTGTAGTCCTTGAGCTAGCTTCATCATGTGGATTAAAGTCATTCTTGAGCCCAGTTCCAGATAAATACACCCTAAGCTTCTGGTTTTCCTATACCTATTCTAAACTTCCAAGCTTTTTGAAGTTTTTTTTTCCCCCAGTGTGTGTGATCAGCATTTGTGTTTGCCAGTGGAGGTTTGTATGCATCTTTCATGTGACATGCTTCTCCTACATTCTTCCCACCATAGGGAAAAAAAACAAAACCAAAAACCCCCAAATGGTTAAGACCCCTTAACTTGTTGTTTGAGTGTCAGTGAAGGCAGGAGTGCCAGGCATGCTGTGAGCTTAATCCAACAACAGCCTGTCTGCCACACTGTTGAGGTGCTATCGCCGAGCGAGTGGACCCCTTCGTCGCAGCTATTGTCATATACACGCGGCATTGTCACTTATGAGATGGACTCATGTAAATGCGATGACAGGCTAGTGTCTCAGCTGACTGACAGCGCAGAGGGATTGGGGTAATCTGAGTGACTGATTTGAGGCGTGCGCCGACTCGCCTGTCCCCGTAACTCCTAAGAAATAGACAGCTTGAGCAGAGTTATCTGTGTTTGTAAGTCCTTCTGCTGCACTGGGATGACAATGGGGATTAGTGCCAAGGTTCTTTAAACTGCTTTATTTTTTTATTTTACTTTTGGGAGGAGGGTAGGGGGAGCCTTATCGGTGTCTTGGCAGGATGCTGCCGCAGCCAGCTTTTCTTGACTGTCAATTAAAGAGGGGATCATTAACTTCAAGGGTATAAATGTTCTAACACTGGTATTACGTTGGGAAGCTAAGTCTCTGACAGATGTTCTAACTTTAATTCTCCACTTGTTTTTTTGTCCTTTAATTAATTTATGTATCACTATTTGGGTTTTAAATATTTTTTCCTCCTGTCGGCTCTTTGTTAGACTGTAATCTCAGTTACCACGCTAGTCGCAAAGACGATTGGGCTTTGTCACTCGCCTGTGTTTCTCATAGGGTTCAATCAGCTAATGCATTCAATATCATCCAAACTGAAAGGTAAACAGTATCTAATGTGTTCCTCCACCGCCTCAGTGCAGCCTGAAGGCATTGGGCGGATGGAGCACAGAATGCACGCCTCTGCTTCCCCAGGCTTTTCAGTGGGACCCAGTCACCTGGAATGGTGCTTGATGAAAACAAAACGAGCTCAGCTTGTACCTCTGTACACTCATGGTTGTTCGGAAGGTAAACAATGGTAGCGTGCTACTTTGGGGTTTTGCTTTTGCAAGCTTTAGTTGGCGGTTGTGAAGTATCTGTGTGACAGCTGCGGTTTAGGTTCTCAGGCACAGAGCTGCGGCGGGACACTATAAGGAAGGTATATGCTGATGGTAGCTACATGGAGAATGAAGGGAAACCAGAGGCGGAGAGACGTTAAGGGGAGTAGGAGAGAGACAGCCGACAGAGACTGCTAATGGGCAAAGTCTCTTCATCCACTGCCACTGCCATCACCGCTGCCACCCCGCTCTTTTATGACAGCTCTTTTTCTTTGTTCTACCCGTCGGCCCACTCTCTGCTGGGGATTCGTGACAAGTTTTCGCCGGCTGATCAAACGTTACGGTGACACCTGATTAGGATATAGCGCATGTTTACAGTTGTGCATGGCGAGGACACCCCCTCCGTCTTTTTCCAGACAACAAGGGAGACTTCACCTTGACTAATTAAATTTGCACCTGCAACACCAGCTGTGACAGGCACTGTAGGGCTGCATTTATTTATGTCACTCTATACATACTTCCTGTGACGTTTACGGAGGCTGAGTTTTCACAAGTTCGTCTGTTTTCTGTCAGCGTAGGTTTCTCCAATGATTGTCTTCATTGTGTCTATGTCTTTTGGGATGTTGGAGGTGTGGGGGTGGATTTGTCCTTTGCCATCCTGGCAGGTGATTGCACCAGAAGTTGTGGTACCAGGAAATCCTGAAGTGTAATGTGATGGCTTTACTTCAAAGTTACTTGTGTATTAGCCAAAATGATCTAATGGTTTTCAGATTTTGTGATGTTTCTGTTGGAATTTTACCTAGTATTAAAACTATAACATATGACGACAAATTTACTTGGACCTTTTAAAGAGAAAATTGAAAATAACTTTTTTCAAAGTTGAATGCAATGTTGTAAAGATCTCAGTGTTAAGTTATACAAATTTCATGTTCCTGGTTCAGTCTGTGTATATTCAGTCATGCATTAATGCGCATACACACTGCATTTGTGCTCGTACATGATCTACCTTTCAGAGCGTGCATGTATCTATCAAAATCAGTGTTAAGAATGTAAAAGGCCACAGCAGAAGCGAGCAGGACATCAGTCACCCGGCAGCAGAAGACAGGGCCCTGATCATTTGCGACTCTACCCCCTATCTCAGCCTCCACTCTGCCTCCCCAGCCTCAAATTGACCAAGCTCGACTGCTGGTCATGCTGTATTACATGGGTTAGATGAAGTAATTATTTCTAGGCCACTGACTACAAGCAAGATTAATAGTTTTTGAAATGGCCATAATGGAGGGCTGACCTGCCGTGACATAAGCATTATTTCAAGCTCACCTCCACTCCCATCCCTCTCACCTCTGGGTACCAGCAGAGTGTGATTTATACCTGGGCTAATGAGGGAAGGGGACCTAGGAGCTTGGGGCCGCTGGCCTACCATTGCAGTGTTCCTAGCTCACTTAGACAACTGTATTGCTCAGACAACATGGTCACCTCAACATGGTGACTGATTGCTTGCTTGATTGACTCTTTGGATTAGATATAATTAAGCGATAACCATTTTAATTATAAATAAATTTATACATTATGTTGATGGTTAAATTGAGACTTGAATGACATATGCTTTTCTTTGGAGTGGATAGTTTGCTTGTGTATAGGCATCTCATTAAATTACAAATTACTAAAAATGTTTTATTTTTCAAAAAGCAGTAATATATTTGATGATGACTGATTATAGCTTAAAAAAAACAAAGGTAGGCTTTCAAAATGTAGAGTAATACATAACATCAGTGAAAGCAGGAATTTTAAAACCAGTGTCAACCTACAAAACAAATTACTATGTACTGTACAGTAAATGCACTCAATACCTTATGTTGGCTCCTTTTCAGTGTGTCATTGTACGGAGGTAGTGTGGTACTGCTGAGATGCTAAGCAACCCTTCGGGCCTTCAGCTAATCTGCAATGTTCAGTCTAGTGTCTTTCTTCATAGCAGTTTTCGGGCCATTCAACCACAGTAATATCATGGTAATTAAACCAGGTTGCCATATCTTTGTCAGAATGGGCGACAGATAAGTCCTGGTGAGACTATGGACTCAGCATATATCCACAAAGCTTGTCAGTATGTCCTGGTAGATTGCTATATCGACTTTAAACACAGTGGAGCAACAGCAGCAGACATGGCTTGGAACCCCCCCCCCAAAAAAAAACAAAACAAAAAAACAACAGCGAGTGACTGTGAAAACTTTATGCTGAACACAAATACCTTTGATTTTGCTGCCTCTCCGATCTTCCCTCAGACTCTGTTACCTTGATTTCCGAATGAGATGCAAAAACTTACTTTCATCTGAAAGAGAACTTTGGACCACTTAGCAGTAGACAAATTGATTTTCTTTTTAGTTCATCTGTAGTTCAGGAGTTGAAGCTCATTTCCTGTATGTATATGAAGGATTTTCAAGCACTGAGTTCAGCTACAGTCCACGCCTTCTGAACCTCTAACAAACTTAAAAGGCCTTTGCTTCACAATACTGAAACGGTACCTGTTGCTTGTGCAACTTTATATTAGTCTGCATTTATACAGCACTTTTTGCCATTAAGTGTTACTATTGTTTTTTTATTGAGTTAAATTTATACTACAAATTTAATACAATTGATAATTTATTGACATGCATTTGTAATACTGAATCCTTTTGCCTCACCCTTTACTTTGTTGTGCCTGTTAGATCAGAAAAGCCAGAGAGCTGTCACTAGGTGGCACTTGGACATCACTTTATCAGGTGTGCCCCCCTCCAAACACCCCCCCTTTTCATTTCAACATCCTCTTCTTTTTGCCTCTTTGTTGCCATCTTCAATTCCTCCCTCTCCTCTATGCTAAGTACACCTTAGATGTCAGGATGTTTTATTTTTATTGGATGAGGGGCAGCGTGTAATGCGTCCACCTCCATTCCAGCCAGCTGTTAAATGCCGCGTAACATGGTCTGGCCAGGCTCCGCCCCGTTAACCCCTCAGATTGGCTGTAATAATTAGCAGAAGTGAACAGTAACAATGGTGCCCAGCGAGAGGTAGTGACAGATTGCAACTCCTTCACACAGTTCAAACGTGAGCTTTAGTGACTTGGCTCTGGCCCAGCTTGCCCACGTCCCTCCTGACTTGTGACATGTTTCTGAGCTTTAATATTAACTCCCAAACTAAATGCATGCATGCAGTGTGACATCTGCAATTACATTTTCAAATGACTGGGTTCTGGACCTCCAGAATGTTAATCAGTCACCATTCTGGCTACTGTGAAGTGTGAAAAGGATTAAGGTGTTCAGTTCCTAGTAGAATATTTGCCTTTGTACAAAATGAGTGAAAGAAAAATAAATATGGAGAAGAGGCAGCTCTTCAAGCAAGACAAGTGCCATCTGCTACAGTTCTGGATTTTACTAATGCCATTACAATAAACTTATCTACTGCTGGATTCCAAGAAGATAGTCTGGGTGTTGCGTAAACAGACACATATGATATTCAACCTTTAATTTGATATTAATCTGAGGTCGCATCATAATTCCAGTTTATCTGGGTCAAAGACTACATGAGATGGGATTAGACCTGTCCTAGATGTGCAGTCAACATCTGTTTTGAGCCATATGTTTTTCTAGTGGTTTAGGATTAAAACTTGGACCATTGCACTTGCTTTGTAATAAGACCCTATGCAAAAATGAGATTCAATAAATAGGGCAACAGAATTCAAGAGATGATCCAACTTATTTTGGAAAAAACATAGCAGTAAATTTTCGAAAGGTTAATGGTGTAGAAGGCCTGTTCTTGGAAAACTGAAACAGATTGTTGGCTTTCTTTGGTATTTGTGATCTTCACTGATATTTTTTCGTTCTAAAATGATGCGTTTTATGTTTAAATTGTTTCATCAGACAACACACTGTATCAAATCTAAAGGTTAGCGTAAAGTGATAATAAACAACATGATAATGGTCACAGCTGCTAGCCAATTATGCACAGCTCCCATGTCTTAGCCCCTTGTTTACCCTTGACTCCCAACCATTTTGGGTTGGATTGAGCATCATTCTTTATCCCAGCTGAAATGCCAGACTCGGTAGTGTCAGAAGATGATCTAATATGGAGCAGAAAGGACACAGAGCTGAGAAATCACCGTCATCTGAAATGGTTGCTTGTCACAAGATGGGTTTGATCAGCTCATGCGACTATACACAGAGCCGGGTCTTTGCTCTGTCTAACAGTGGTACCGGATTAGAGGCACAAGCCACTTTTACTGTGATCAGTCACTCATTCATGGAGACACGCGGCAGGACTGAAATCCTCCTTGCGCACTTCATCCACATTATGTACAAGCTCCTTCGTCGTCAAGCCTACTGTATGGAAATGAGAAGCACTGCTGTTGACAATGATAGCACTTGTTTTCAGACATTTCTGTTCTGTTACCGGCAGCGTGTGGCTGTAGTAACACCTTCAGAGCTGCCTTAGAGTAAGATACAATACCGAGATGTTTCAGCCTATATAGCTGCTTGACCTGCCTGAATCTCAGTGATCTGTGACATGTTGAGACAATGGCAGTGAGTGTGAAGAGTTTGGCCTTACACCCCTCAGACACTGTGTATCGCTAAGTGCTATTGAATTGTTTACTGTCACAAATCACAAACCTTACAATGACCAAGTCTGACTGCTGCACACCCAGTCACCACCCTGAGTGATGTGCAGGTCCGATGGACTCTGAGGAGCGTAGCGCCTGCCTCTGGAGCAGGGGATTTTAAACGCTCCACCTGGTTATTGATCACTTCTGCCTCGCTGAGCCATGCCTAGCAAAGGTAACAGAGAAACACAGAGTATAAAAGTAGGCAAGATGCAGAAAGGAAGGGTAGTCTGGTGGCCTTGGTCCTGTGGACCTCTGGTCTGTCCTTGACACTGCCTGTGGGACTGGCCTCGAGGACGCTTCTTGTCCTTGTTGTAAGCCCAACATCCAGCCCCTACAGTTAGCTCACTCTCCCCATGGGCCAGGCTGCACTTTGCACAGCCATATTGATTTTTTTTTGGAGGGGCAGGGAAAGTGTGGCTGGATGGCGAGAGTGAAAGAGGGAGGGGGAAATGGAGAAATCAAGGGAGCTCTCTAAAGCACTGACTTCTCCTTGACTGCACCTCGAGATGCGACAACCTTGTTAGAACAACTCAGTGGCCCTGGTGCTCCGCTGAAAACTGCTAATCACAGTCTTTCAATCAAACGCTCTTCTGCCTCTCCTCTCTTTCCTCCCTCCATCCTCTCACTCCTCACCCTCACTGAACTGGACCCAGCCGGAATATCAAGGGACTCTATCTGCATTAAAACGGGCCTTTCCAGGTGGAAAACAGCTGACCTCAAGCAAGTTGTAATTTGAAGGTGAAAACTAAAAAGCTTTTCTCGATCGACATAATCTTAATGGAAACATTATGGCCTGGCCGCAAACTAACAATTAGGGCAAAATGGGTATTAGCAGTCCTAGCCAAACGGTTCATTCACATTTTGTCTCTTTGAGGAGGAATGCTACTGGGTTGAATCCTGGAGAGGCTAGAAAACTAAATAAGCCCTTCAAAAAATGTTTTCTCCCAGCGTGAGTCATATGGAAGGATAAGGGTTGTTTTATTGTTCACAGGAACTCTTTAGATGTAGTGCAGCTTTCTTCGTGTGAAATACTTTGAGGGAGTGCGTATGTTTCCGATAAAGAACATGCTCAGTCAATCGTTCCCGGATAAATAAAAAAAAGTTGGGTATGCCGTACATCAACAGATCTTTTAAATCCCTTTATTTTCCTTCTCTTCTTTCCTTCTATTCTTCTCTCCAGATTTGACACTTGCTAAAGGTCAGAGAAGCATCTTTTTCCCCCCTTTGAGGTGTAGATAAGTGTGAAATAGATGTTGACACCGCAGACACATTGAAAAGCACTTAAAGCGAGTGGCCATGTGCCAACCTGTCTGAGTCTGGCTTTGTGCATTTGTAAATACTTTTGAATGATTGATCTGGAAACTTGGGTCTTTCTGTAAGCCTGGCAGGTGCATCGAAAATGATGGAAAGTCCAAAAAGACAGATGAGGCCTGATGCTTCCTTCCTTCTCACCACACTCTCTCCAGCTGTCAGAATTAGTAGTAGCCCAAGTAAAAAAAAAGGAAAGTAAACATAAAGATGAAAATGACAAGACGTGTGGTAGCATAGCCATAGAAGACCAGACACAGTAGATACTTGGTATAAACAGTATTTCAGCCTTTTTACAATAGTCATATGGAAGATTTTCCAGTTACCTGGAAACTTGATTTTCTGTATAAAAAAACCCCAATACAGTTTAAATGAAACACATTTTTATCGCATATAAAATAATATATATTAATTGGGCATGACTAAGACAAAAAAAAATAAAAAATGCAAATCAAAATAAGAAGTGAACCAGCAATATGAAACCCAGCTGGTTTAAAACGTGCTTAAATTAACCTTATTTATCTCTAAAAATACACTAGATTACATAATTTATTTCTGTTTTAGTTGTAAAAATTTAACAGCGTTTAGTTCAGCTGTTTTGTTTTGTCAAATAAATAACTTTTATTTCCTCAACATAAATGATATCAAATATAATATTTTGTTTACACTTTTCCATTTCTTATTTTACCATCTCAAGTATAGCAGAGGCAGGGCCTTCTGGATCAGAACCTTCTGGTGCAGTTTTTTGCAGGTGTTTCAATAGAAGTTCCCTTCACATTTTGATGTATGACCCATATGCTCGTAAGGGGTCCGTATTTCTACTTGTGTGTGTGGTAGAGTATGTTATCCTGCAGGTGTGACTGGTAGACGGATGTGAAGTGTGGTCACATTGTGTGGGCATGTGTGCACACCTAATTAATGGCCGGCAGTGGCCCCCCCACCACTCTGGTAATGTGTTCAGATCAGTGTTATAAACAGGACGTGAAAGGTCTGCCCAGCGTCGTCTTTTTAAACGACCGGCCTCTTGTTCCAGTAGATGGATGGAAGTGGTCTGATATTAATGATCACGTCTCCTGCCGCCCTGTCGCGAGGTGAAATCAACGACGCAGCGTTCAGCCTCCAACAACAACTGGCAGGCTGGAGCCCGCCTGTCTACCATTTGTCATCACTCGGGCCACCTGGGCACCCCCCTCAGAACACATGCTGAACATGTCTGTCAATATATACAGAATGATGTCTGATTTGAAAAAGTATGCAGTGCTTAATGGCAGACCTACTCTTATTTCTTGGGATATTAATCTTTTTCCCTTGCTTGTTGCTAATCAGAAATTGGCATCAGATATACAAAACGGTCACTGAGTCTCATGAGTTCAGCATAACCCGAAGTCTTATATACAATACCTGTTGTGTTTCTGAGAAAAGTTGAATGATAAGCTGTGCATAGCATTTGACATATTTTGTTTGTGCGAGTTCGAATGGGGTGACTTGCATAAAACATTCCCTGCAGATGTAAATTGGGCCTACACGCTGAATAGAATCTGTAAATGCATTGCAAGACAAAACACATTGTCTCCCAGAATTTACATTTTAACAAGAAAGTTGCTGAAAACAAACTTTTTTTTAAGATATTTCCAGCAACATCCTGCTGACTGACCTTTGGCTGTCACAGTTCCAATTTAAATTCAGTTTCTGCTCTGTGAACAAAGGTATAAAGTCAAGGGGTTACACATTACCAACACCCCCATGCTTAGGTCAGCTCCCACACATTCCAGTTATCCATTTACCAGTCTGCCCTGTTAGCCATCACATTGGATAGCCATTTTCATTCTGCTAGTCCTTCATGGTTGGTTTTAATGGCACACATTAAAAGAATAATTTTTTAAAGTTTGGTCAGGTTTTTTTTTACAAATGTTTTTGTACTGCTTAAACACTTTATAATAAATTTAAACTACAAAAAATATTGTCTAAATGTGAATTGGGTGGAAAATTGTGTATTATTTTTCTAACAGTGTTCTTTGCATTTGCATTCAGCCTTCCTGTCAGAATTACTTTGTGGAATCTTCTTTCATTGCAATTATAGCTGCAGATATTTTGGACTATGTCTCTGCCATTTTTGTACATCTATTTAGAATTGTCAACATAATATGTTTACAAACTACCTCAGTCAGATTGGATGGAAAGTATCTGTAGGTGTTTGTTTTTAAGTCCTCTCAAAGACTATTTTGATTGGGCCAATTTACTACAAGAATATGTCTTGATATGTCATTTGATTATATCTTTGACTATACATTTAGGTCAAACACCACAATCAACTGCACCAGGACTAGTTCTGTCAAAATACTCTCCCACATGAGCAGTAGCTCCTCCAGAGTCACAATGGGCCTGTTGGCTTATTCTTTGATTAATCCACACTTTGCCTAAAATGTCAGTTTAAAGGCAAATAAGTTCCTCGAGTGCCAGCATCCTGAATGTTTCAGTTCTCTCTCTGGTTTAACGCACCTGGATCAAATGATGGCTCATTAGAAGGCCTAAGAAGAACATTGACATGCTGAAAAGGTTGTTGGTACCACCAGGGAGAGAACTAAAACATGCAGGAGACCGACCCTCAGGGACCAACTTTGGACACCCCTGGCTTAAGTTATACAGTCATATCTTGGTATATTTGCTGTTGTGGCATTCTCTTTTTGTTTGCAAATAATTTATTGACTAGTGCTACTCCTGAAGCACTTTGTTTGCTTGTGTTGTATTTATTCTGTATGCATTACATACAGATTATTTCTATTTACTAATTAAGTGACTTAAGAATGTATAGAGAGCTAAATGGAAATTCACTTTACCCCCTTCATATTTTTATGTTTATAAAAAGGTATAAATATATGTGTTGTTTGAATGGGGTGACTTGCATGAAACATTCCCTTCAGATGTAAACTAGGCCTTCACCTATAATGGGGTTCACAATGAACCACACATGTTTTACATCGCCCCCCCTAAAATGCATTTAATTGAATGGACAAAATGTGAAAAAGGTCAAGGCTTTTGCAGTTTGCAGATGAATTGAGACGGCAAATCTTTGTGGAGTTGAAATGATTTCCATTACCTGAAGAGCATTTGGCATTTGATCGAACTGCATTCTGTTTTCTTGTGTGCATGTTTTCTCCAGGTTTTTGTTATTTTAAAGTTTAATACAAGTCTTCTATAGATGTTGTGTCCATGACGCATACAAACACAAAATATCTGACAGATCAGGCACACCCTGCTCATCTGCTCTCCATGTTGCTTCACATGAGGATCCTACATTCTTCGACCAGTTGCCAAATGGAGCAAGGAGGAAGCTGCTTTGATGCTCACAGGCAGCCTGTCTTTCTGAATTTGACATTTTACAGCCAACTAGTCAAACTTGATGATCCACCATTACTTTTGAACCAAGTGATCACTTCTGAAACTGGTGTCTGACAAATACCAGTAACTTGCTGTTTAAACACAGCGGTCCGTTGCAAAGCCATCTCTAAAGATGTCATACCTGTTACTGGGAGACAGAAAGAAGACACTTTGACACTCATCAAAGTAGATATTAAAATGGTTGTGTTGACCACACAAAAATTATTAAGGCAAATATAATTTGTTTGATTCTTTACTAGCCCAAATTGCAACCTGTTGTCGAACACAGAAATTAAAGGGGCGGGCCACTGAGAAGTAGAAAAGGGTAAAACGCTATTGCAGGGGTGGCGAACTCCAGGCCTCGAGAGCCGGCCTCCTGCAACCTTTAGATATATCTCTACTTCAACACACCTGATTCAAATAATGAGATCATTAGCAGGACTCTTGAGAACTTGACTGCACTTGGGAGGTGATTCAGCTGTTGGATTCAAGTGTGTTGGACCAGGGAGACATCTAAGAGTTGCAGGACACCGGCTCTCGAGGCCTGGAGTTCGCCACCCCTGCGCTATTGCTTTATCCATGCTTCACAAGGCACTAGCCAAGTCATGGTAAGTCCACCAGGAAGTGGGTGTCCTCTGTCAGTATTTGTACCAAACACAGTTTTTCTTATCCCAGTAGCCTTTCCGAGGCAGACAAAAGTCACACTGAAGGTGTTTTTATCCCTGCAGCTGTGGAGTTATCTGGCTATTCCGAGCTATTGATGCTAAGCGCCGGACATTAATCTACTTTGTGAGGATCACTTTGAAGAAAGTGTCCACTGGGGTGTCACAGATGTGAAATAAATGAAATTATTAAATATATGGTACACAGTATGATATCTTTTATAGGCCAAGATCAAAGCAAACCAATTGAGTTCTACTCTACCTAATATGTTTTTCTGTGATAAACAGTCCGGCTGAGGGAATAATCCTATCAAGGAAGGGAGAGATTATAAAAAAAGCATCAGATATATCACTTAGCACAGACGGTTTGCACTGCTTCCATGAAGCACCCGCGTTACAGTATTATAGAAATTGGTAATCTTGTTTCTTGGATCTGAGTTGAAACGCAGACCTTTTTTCGCACCTTGTGACTTCTTTTTCTCCCCCCTTTTAGAATCAGTAGCAGACATGCAGACAGGAAGACAGACACAGCAGCTCTCTAATGCTGTGAGTCCATCTGCCTCAGAGTAACTTCCTGTCTTTGGCTTTTTTCTGTGGAATTTCGTAGCAGGCCGATGTATTTGACATGTTTGTGACAGCTTTGGTTGTGCGCGTTTCAGGCTGAGGCATCACGCTCGCAACCCCAGCAGTGCATTATTCAGAGAACTCATAAATGTGTGTGTGCGTCTATAGGAGTCTCTTTCTTTGCTCGACAAAAGATGAAGCCGACTAGAAGTATATTTCTTATAAATACATTAAAACGTATGCGAACGGGAAAATAAGGATTTGACCAAACACATGGCTGCAATTGTAGACAAACACACATATATACAAGAGTAGACCAGAGTCTCGCCTTGATATCTTCAGCTTCTGTCATGGGTTATACTTTGACACCAATGAATGCGTGTCAGGTTGTCAATTTCTTTCAAAAGCCTTTGAATGCAGGCTGGTCATGAATAGTGCATGTTGTTTTGTTTTTTTAGGTTCCAACTGTCTGCAGGTCTGTTTTTGTTTGTTCCAGAATAAGTTGGAAGGCCTGTATGCTCTCATGCATCCTTTAAGAAAACTTCCAGCAGGTGTTGTGTTGTTTAGCCTAAGGTGAGGATTCAGCCCTGAAGGTAAATTCATCCAGCCGCCTTAAACCAGATGCCCTTCTGTTTCTTTGGCCTCCATTATTGGGATCTTTTCTTTTTCACCCTCTTCTGTCTTTAATGTTCAAACCTTCCCTCTTTGCCCTGGTTCTGATCCCTCTCTCCCTTAAATCGGGACACACAGCTTTTTATAACCACACTGTAATGTTTATGAGCAAGACGTTTTATTTCACTCTTAAAAGTCAGGAAATATTTTGGCAGCTGTCTCCCGTACTCCCTGCAGCGTGCCACATAAGGTCTTTGGCATTATTAGTGAAGGCAAAATATTGGATGCATGCTGTAAATGTCGCTAAAATATACACACTGCCTTTTTTCCCCTAAACTGTTACAAATGTTTGGTTGTTGAAAAGCACGCCATTCATCTTTAAAGATGTAAAAAGTCAGTGGTTTGCCGGTGACATTTCACCTCACTGCTGCAGGAACACCACGCAGAGTGTGTGTGCACCTGTGGAGAATGATTGTCTACATATGCACACAGATGCAGTGCTGCTGTGCACACGTATCCTCCTCCTGTGAGAGAAGAAGAAAGGCAGAGAATTATTATTTGGGTCAGCAGTATTTTGTGCCGGTTGCCGTTTGATTTTCGGGTCAGAATGGAATGTAGCCCCCTTGAACACGTTTTACTCGAAAGGTTTATGTCCGGTATGGCGGTGGGCATAGACCAAAGAAAGCCCCCTCCTCACCCCAATGGTAAAATGTGTAAAAACAAATATGTTTTTATGGACTTAATCTAAAATACATTAGACTTTTAATCTTTGTGGGGGGGAGGGGGAGGTGTTCAGTGGGAACTTCTTAACTTTTCAAAACTTTATAAAATCTTGATTTACTGATAGCATTTCACAGGGTTAGAGAAGGATTTTGGTACATTCTTCTTTTTACACACTTTTTCAAGATCATCCAAAACCCTGGGTGCTCCTTCATTTCATCTTCTCCGCTCTCTGTAGGGTTTTGTAGTATTCAGATGTGGGGATAACAGTGGAAGAAGGTTGACCTTTTTTTTTTCTTGCCTGTTGAACCGTTACTGTCTTGATGTGGTCACATGCGTAGAATCATTATCCTGCAGATAGACCTAAGGACAACCCATCTCCACTTCTCTAAAAGAGAACACCAGACATTTTATTTAAGAAGCTCTCCTAAGAGTTCATGATTAGGTGCTCTCTCACCATTTTCTTAGGGTCTTAGAAGTAATAATAATAATAGTAGACATAGGGGGCATTTCCAAATAGTCGTCCTTTGTTTTGCACCAGACCCAAATGGAGTAGTTGGTTCCAAAAGCTCAATCTTAGCATTATCTGACAGAACACATAGTTCCCTTTAAGGTACCGGTGGTGTTTACTGACCTACATTACTCTGTTTGTGATGGAAAGACAGAACCCACACACCCACATGGCATCTGGATAGCTTTTAATGGTTGGCATAGTGACCTGGTGACCCCAAGACGCCACTATGTTCTGCTTTTCTCTTAAAGTTATCTAGTCCATCCTAGTTCATTGCATTGAATTGCCTTGCTGTACAAAAAAAAAAAAAAACTTGATGATGATTATGGCAGCCTGTAGCTGACTTATGAAGATAATCTCACATCTGCCTTACTTTAATTTCCTGTTTTCTTGTCTTTCCCTTCTGTGTCGTGTCATGTCATAGGAATTAATTACTCATTACAAATCTTGAGAAAATATGACATAGTAAGCATTATTTCAGAAAATGCAATTTTTTCATATTTGATAGGAATTGGCAGGGGTGCCATTAACTGTTTTTGTTGTATTTTTTCTTACAACGAACTAAAAAAGAAACAAAAAGATTATTTCTTAATATTGGAAATATCCAATCTTAATATTGGATATTTTTCCCCTCAATGACCTTTTAAAAATTTCTTAATATGATATGTTTCTGCTGTATATTCCACAGCTTACCAGGGATGACACCAATACATGTGTAGCATTCTGTACATGTACGTCTTAGTTTTCTGGTATCTCATCTTTATTGGATAATTGTTTTACTGTTTCTTTCAGTTTACTCAAAACTGATTTGTACTGTGCTTTCAAACAAGTTAAGAACCATCATCATGAGGGGAAACAAACCTGTCTGTTTTCTTTCTTTTTCTGTTTCTTTCACTGATCTGTTTTCCACAGAGGCGTAGGCTACTGCAGGAGTTGGGAGAAAAGAAGATTCCTTTTCTGGGACCTTCAGATCGAGGATTTCAGCAACTGGTGTGTTGGTCTTACTTCTTTAACTATCACAAAATAATTATACAGATAGAGATATTGATTATGTAAGGCCTTTGTTTCATTGTATTTCCAGTGGGATTCCAGCTACTCTGGCTTGGTGTTGAGGAAATCGTGTTCGCTTCCTGCTGAGCTCCACAGCCGGGTCCAGGCGGCTCTGCTCACCCTCAGAAAGAAGGGCTGTCTTCTTAAGGATCTGGTCCGTGTCCGCGACCGAGACGTGTTCACCGCCGTGTCACGTGCGCTGCTCGGTGAACCTGGCCACACCTACCGATATCTGGACACGCGGCTCTTTGCCATCCCCTGGCACAGCGAGGACGTCGAGGTCAAAGGACAAAACTGCTGTGATCCCGATTTGAGGGACGCTTGCAAAGCATTGTGGGAGCTTAACACATTCCTCTGTTCTGATGTGTCTCAACTGAAGGAGGGAGACCAGTTTTCACAATGTTTGAAGGCCGAAGGGGAAGCAAAGCTAGTTGAAGAGGGTGAAACAGAGTCTAAACACAGTGACGACTCTAAGAATAGTGAAGGAGGGGACTCGGAGTCCAGACAAAGCGAGGAGGGGGACACCGAGTCCAAGCACAGTGAGGAGTGGGACATTGAGTCCAAGCACAGCGAAGAAGGATGCTCTGGGTCAAAACAAGAACCGGGGTGGGAGACTGAAGAGGGCGAGTCCTCCCAAGTCAAACCAAGTGAAAGTAGTTTTGCAGGAGTTTCAGAGCACAGCGAAGGAAAATGCCCCGGCTGGTCGACGGAGGCTTTCAGTGGGACAAAGCCTGAACCTGTGGGACTAGAGGCTCAGGAGAAGCCTGTGGCTCAGCTAAAGCACAGCCTGTCAGATTACCACATTCAGGATAAAGATGAACTCGCAGGTGGGCTGGGCTGCTCGCAGCCTAGTCCTCCACAGGTGTGCACCGGTCCAGTCAAGTTCAATGTCACCTTACTGAACTACATGGACCCCGCACAAATGAGCCACCTCAAAGAGGAACCGTACTACGGCATGGGGAAAATGGCGGTAGGGTGGCACCACGATGAGAACCTGATCACTCATTCACCAGTGGCTGTTTACAACTATAGTTGTCATGACGACAAAGGTAAGTTTAAAGTAAAATACAGGAGTTAATCTCAGTAAAATCGAATGCAATTGTTAATCATTTTATTCTATGGATTCAATTCAAAAAGTGAAATTTATATGTAGATTAATTGCATAGAGACGATGTATTACTTTGATGGTTAATAAAAGGCATAAATTCAGTTTCTCATGAAATTCAGAGCAACATAAAATCAATGAAAAATTACTTTTAGTGTAGAAAAGTTTGACCTTTATGTGTCTATAAATTACTGTATCCATGTGCTGTGGCAGAAAGACTTTTGGGCTCTGCTGTGAACTTCTCAGTGGACCTCAAGCAGCTTGGATTCTGTGCCTTTCTGCTTTTAGTCTAGACCATTGAAGCCTTGACTTTGGGAAAAAAAAAAATGCAAAAGTTACTTAGCAACAGTAAGTAAGTCTTTTCAGCTACAGTAAGATGCTTCTGATGTGATCTCAGTTTCAGAAGTGGCTTAAGGGAAAGAACTTAATACTTTCAGCTCTTGCTAGATCACCCTTTTCTACAACACGTTTTCCTTCCACTAAGCTTTCCATTAGCATGCTTCACTAAAGAACTCTGTGAACAGCCTGCTTCTTGAGCATTGGACTTTATGGCTTACCTGCTGGATAAATGCCAAGCCAGCAGTCTCTCTCATGATTGTGTAGACAATTACACAGCCATTAGGGTATTAAAATTATCACTTTTGATCTGTTGTCTGTTGTATTGTAATAATTTCTTAGAAAATTGACTTGAATAACTCAAATAAATTACATTTTTAATACTATTATAAATTATTGAGATGCATCTGTATTGTATTTGAAGTGCATGTAATGCTACTAAAATTAGTAATGGATGTAAAAGGCTAGATTTAATTCTAAATCTAGCTTCTGAATAAATTTTATTTTAATACTTAACATGTAGAATGATATTTCTCTTCCAGTTTAACAATCTTCTAAGTCACTTATCTCTGTTGCTGTGTGGTGGATCAGATGCAGGTAACCTTGTGTATGAAGGCCCTGCAGCGCCGCTGCAGCAGCTGTAGACATGGCCTCTGGTGAGGCAACCATCAGATCCATCTCTGTGATAGCGTCAGGGCATTATCAAATGTCATCACCAGTTCGCCGCTGACAGTCTTATCGCTGCCTGTGCGTTGGGAGATCACAGACATTTGAATCTGAGCCCTTAACATCGGCTCAATGGCGCAGTCTAACAAACAGGCCTTATCGCAGGCGCTACATCTCATCTAAATCATTTCCCCGAGAAATGATCGATGTGCAATTATCTGATATGGAATAATGAGCCCTGCTTTGATAAGTGTTCCTAGACTGTACCATTCGGATAATACGATGTCTCCTAATTACCGAATGCTTACTCTCTCAAGAGCTAATAGTGTTTGCTGATTGACTTGATAAGGGGATACAGAGAACTTTGCTTTTTAGAACAGATACAAAACAAACTGTTGGACACCACACAGCTAAAAACGCATTTTATTGAAGATATTGTCAAGTCCTAGAAAGAGCTGTGTGATTTTTGTGCTTTTAAAACATCAGAATAAATCGGATTACTTTTTACAACCACCTTTCATTGCATTTACAGATTTAGCTTTTCTGAAACATTTCTTTCTGATTTGCATACCTATACATTGAAATGTTTGCACATTTTTCTTTGCAAAATTTGCTCAGTCACATTAGCAATTTTCAGGTCACAGATTCTCTAATGGACTTTATATTCATGTGTCATTCTAACACATGAATATGCCTTGATTGTTGCTCAGGCTGGACATTAAGAGATGGTGAAACTCCTGCCTAATCTCAAGTCTTTTGCAGCCAGATGTTTTAACCCCATCCGTCAAACCATCAACTCTCACTAGCTTGTTAGTCGTGTAAATCCCACAGGACTATGCTGCTGACACCATGTTTCACAGTGGGGACTAGCATGGAGTCATCTACTGTTCTCTGTGAGATGTTCAAATCTCTCCTAAGGGATGTTGCTTTATAACATTCTCCTTGACCTCTTCTGTGTGTCCCTTAATCTTAATGATGCTTTTTCTTCACTAATTTTCTTTTATGAACCCCAGAATCTGGTAATAGAGCAAATGTATTTATACTGATATTTAAATGACATACATTCAGACTGAATTTGCTCCTTACATTTGAAGGCGATATGATTCACTGGATTTTAATTTGAGGTGTCAGAGTAAAGGTGGATAAGTCAAAATCCATACCACACTTTCAGAGTTCTATTTGTAAAAAAATGTGAAATATTTAATTTTCACTTCATGCTTCATAATTATGCTTTAGTTTGTTTTGGCCTATCACCTAAAATTTCTATGTAATACAATGAGTTTTATGTTAAAATGTAAAAAAAGTTCAAGGGTTATGAGTACTTTTTGCACAGCATCGATTTTAGCTGATGGCACTGTGATGTAAACTTTAGAGCTGGGACGTTCCTGCTACTGCTTTCTGTGTCTCCACAGACACCGAATGTGCATTGCAGTATCACACAGGTGCGGTTCTGATTGATTCCTGACACATTTCTGAGCTGGGCTGCATTGACCTCTCATATGTAGCAACACCTGCTCTAAAGGTCTGTTTTCCTAATTTGTTAAGGACCATTTCACCTCTGACCCTGTGAACACTGGCTTCAAACATGACACCTTCCAAGTTCCAACTCTGGATGACCCCACAGCTCCAAACTTTAGTGGGGATATTCTGATGAGAATGAAACACAACTGTGTTCCAGTTGAGATGAGATTTACCAGAGCCAGGCTGTGCTTTTAGAGGCCTCATCCTAAAAGGACACAATGCAGTTTCTGTAATCATTAAGAACACAGATGCGCTCTTTCTGTTACACCTTTTGAGATTAGGGTGGGAAATTTTCTTCTTTGTCTCGGCTGCCTCATCTTGTTTTTTCCCTTGACCAGAAGAACTGCAGAGTTTTTTTCCTGGCCACTCCGATCCAAAGGAATCTGCCACGACTGAGTGTTTTCCGGCATAGAGGATGGGCTTGCACCATTCCCAAGGCCTTCTGGGAGTCCTGTCATTAGCTGGCTCTCAGAGCACAATGGCTGGAAATTAAGTTACTATTTATCCGTGCTGAGCAAAGGAAAAGGCAGCCATGGGGCAGAGAGGCCCAGAAAGACTTTAGTATTGATTTTGCTGAAGGGTGTCGGCCGGCCAAGCCAAATCTTGTTTTCCTAGGACGCTGTGTAAGAACTGAGGGAGTGAGGGAAGAACGGGGGAGGTGGTATCAGTGAACAGGTTCAGCAACAGGAATATCACATACCCTCGCACACTCACAAAACAACATCAGGGGCTTTTATCCAACTATTTCCTCTTGCACAGCATAATGATGGCATAAAGATCCTGTGCTAACAGCCAGTTATAACCACAGAAACACATATCATCTTTGCTTGGTTGTTAAGTGATTCTTACGTTCTGGAGACAAGACCTTACATCTTATATCCATTGTTTGGGTGGTATTGATTTAATCGCTACAGTCCAGACTTTTATCATGTTAATTCTCAATATAGTTTTTAATGTTATTTTAGGGCTGTGCTGATGCGTGTTCATGGAGTAGTACCATTTTCCACTTCATCCTTTGAGAAAAAAACAGTTGTAGTTCAAAACTACTGAAGACTAAACTTATCTTTCTTTACAATCATAATAACACAATGTATTTCATCAGGATTTCAGGTGGTTAACCAGTAAGCCTGTTACAATAAGCAGCTAATTAGAATACAACAAGTTTGATCATTTCCATTTGAAAATTAATATGTTTGGTGTACAGAGTCTTTAAAATCCATTTTATTTATGGTTTTGATTGTATATGTTTTTTTTATTTCTGTTTTATGTATTCTTTTTGGTTTGTGTATTTTATATTGGATATTTAAAATATCTTCCAGTTCCTGTGTTAAGTATTCTTTAGAAAATTAAATTTTATATTACCTGTAAATGGTAACAAAAATAACAGCATCACCGTTGGTTGCATTGATTACTGGGATAATTATTGTCCAGGAAAATGTGTTACCATGACAGACCTATTGACCAGCACAGAGGAGATGTGAAGTAAAAGGGAAATGATACATGGTTTCTAATATTTGTTAAAAACAAAAATCCAAAAGTTGTGCATTTGTATTCAGCCACTTTTAATCTCGAATAAAATCAAGCACAAGCCATTGCTTTTAAAAGTTGCCTTGAGGTAAACTCAGTCTTAATAAAACCACGACCAAGCAAGACATCAAGACAAGTCATGGATACAGTTGTGGAGAAATCTGAAGCAGGTTTAGATAATAAATCTCAAGCCTCGAAAATCTCACAGAATACTGTTTCACCCAAAGAGTATGACATGACTGAAACCGACCAATTAATCCGAAATGTTCGTTATAAATCTGAATGAGATACAGAGAGTCACAGCTCAGGTGGGAGAATTTGTTGACCCACCAATTATTCATTATTCTCCCTACAAATCCATTCTCAACATAAAAGTGAAAAGAAAAAGACAGGACTACGTATTATGGGTATTAGGATTGATTAAGATAAATACTGTACAGGGCAAAACTTAATAAAGAAAAAAAAAAAACATGCTAGAGACTGTAAAAGACTTGAGACTGGGAGGGGGGGGTTACCTTCCAGCAGCATAACGACTGGAACGGCAATAAAATATGGTTCCACAAAGTATTAACCAAGGGACTTTGAATCCATATGGTTGGCACACTTCAGATTTTTATTTGAAAATATTAATTTCCTTCCACTTCACAGTGATGTTCTGCTTTTTGCTGGGCTATCATAAAATTGCAATAAAACCCATTAAAGTTTGTAGTTGTAGCAGGATCATATGTGCAAAGGTTTCCTTTAGTGAGGCACTGTATTTAAATACTGCAGTGAAGTGGGATGTGTGTGACCAGCAGGTGAGTGCAGCGAAGGCAGCAGCGTTGAGAAGTCATGTTGGAGGATCGGCCTGAAGGTGGCCTGGGACATCCACACACCTGGCCTGATGCTGCCGCTGGAGTCCGGAGACTGCTACTACATGAGAGGTACCGAGGCTTAACACGCATGCACATGTTAACATGTATTCACCACCATGTCTGAATACGAGAAGAGGAGACTTTCATTACTCTGGGTTTTAGTGTTTTCTTGTACCTTGTCCCAAATGACCCAAAGCAGCGGGATATACTTCACTCGCACTTTTTCTCTGCTACCCTCATATTTCTAATTCTCTCTGCAAGAGAAATGGAACTGAGGCACTGTGTGTGTGGGTGTGCGTGTGTGTGTGCTTGTAAAGGAGACAGAGTGAGTAAAAGAGAGGTTTCTTGGCCCTGAACACAGGGCTTTAAGGTTCCATGAAATTGTGTGCATTAGAGAGGTTAGGAAAACCAAATGTTATTTTTTGAAGTTCTGTGACCCATTGCTGACTACGTCTCTATGGGGAGAACAGACAGCAAGCCACAGGGGTGTAAATCATGGCTTAATGCTTTTGGCTGCGGCAGACACCTCCACCCTCCTTTTTTTGGTCCCCTGGGCCCATCCAGGCTCGCTCATATTTTCTGAGTGCAAGGACATTTATCCACATCACAGCAGAGGCCTGTATGTGTTCAGATGTACAAGAAGTGAGGAGTCCTGCTCGGATGGATGACGGGAATTTATTATTTGATAATGGCACCCTTCTTTTGTAAATATTATATTTCTCTGCTTGATAATTTCTCATATTTTAGTATAGAGTTACTCTTTAATTTTATTACTAAGATTGACAAGACATACATTTTATTTGGTGCTATATCATATCTAAAACCTTACAGGCCTACTTGTAAGGGTCTTACTTAGAAACGAATAGTCCATCACAACAAGCTGGATTATTGTTGCTTGTAAAACAGTGAAATTCTTTTCTAATTTTTTAAATTTCTGTGTCATTCAGAAATTTCTTTCATGATGTTACTAAGTGCAACCATGTACTGTGGTGACTGGCAGTGGCCTAGCTTTTCTGATGATGCTCTTGTTTTCAAAATGTTATGTTCAATTCACCTTCATATGTGAGAAACAGATTTTTGACACTTTATTGTAGACTTTCTCGCTTCACCGTAATGCCAAAATTATAGATACAGGCTCAAATATATGCATACATTCCCTACCAAGTTTGTATTAAATGTTCCTTAGCTAATTTAACAGGAAGCACATGCTTTTTAAATCCACTGGCAAAGTTGTTGCATCATTTTGACTGAATGTTGGAGCGTTCTTCTCACCAAAAAGGTGAAGTCCATTTAAATTTGAGGGTTTCCAGACAATAACTTTGAAAAATGTTTCACTAAGGGTTAAACTATTTGGATTTAACAACAACTGCCATGCATGGTAGTAGTAAGATTACGCTGTGTTTTTTTTTTTTCTTTTTTTCTGCTACCAGAGTTTTTGTCTGTAATTTGTCTCTAAAACGATCTACAGATCTACCATAGTTAATTGTTTTTTTGTTTGTTTTGTTTTTTTAAAGAGAGATCTTTAAAAGACATTTGGCAGTATAGTAACCACACCAGCATTTACTTTGGTAATTGAGTTGCTACCACTTTAAGCCAGATTTTTCATTTGTATAATGGACATTTTAATAAGTGCAGAGGGACACGGGTAGTAAATTGCTTCATGCTGGGAGGAATCTGCTTTCCAGCAGAGCCATCTTCATCATCATAAAATATTTAGACAATAGACATATTTATAAAGCATAAAACCAAATTAGGTGGTTAACCTCATATAAAGTGAACTTTTAAATTCACCACAAACAAATAAGCAGAAATAGGATGAATTTGATGATCATTTGATTGTTTTTTATCATGGAGTGCCACTGTCTGCCAATATTTAGCTCGACAGGGCTCCAAACCGACCTTCTTCAGCAGGAGATTTTACAATAAAACTGTCAGTTTAACGCCAGCCATGATAATAGAGGGATGGGCTGCTGTGCAGACCATTCTAATGGGAGTTGACTGTCGCGGATCAGTGGGGATTTATGCTCCACTTGGTGAGTACGCCCCTGAGAGGCCAACTGCTCCATAACGATAGCAGCTCGCACCATTCTCGGCCGTCTGTTGCTTTGTCGGTCTACCTGAATGAAACACTTGGCATGGCGCTCCAACACATGCACTCAGCTATAAATTTTCAGAACTCGCATTGCTCAAAAATGCATCACGCATGCAATTCTTTGGCGCAGCACCCCTCCCTCATCTGAAATCCTCACATTCCAGGCAGACACAACTAAAGCAGGTGTTAAAATATATTGTACTTGTGTTTTTTTGTGACATACACCCCTTGATAAGTAGTTTTGCTGTATTAAAAGGAAACTACAATGGTGTATAACCACATATGCCATTATATAATTTCAGCACCATTTGTCGGCGGCTGGCCCTTTTGAACTGCTAATGTCTAAGCTGCTGGAGGCAAATTGAATCACCATCATTTCCGCCCAAATGGAATTTCAGTGGTTAAAAAAGAACAATGCAAGTCTTGACACCGGGTCTGTTCAATAATCTGATTTCCAGCTCCCAATGCACAGGGGGGAACTGCAGAAAAGAGTTGACCCAATATATTTAAAAGCCTGCTTCCTGGAAAAGGAGGACAAGTGGCAGCAGGCACAGGGGTTGAAAGAAAGATAAATATTTATTACAGTTATCGAGTTTGCCTCGACTCCCTCCTGATCCCACTGGCTGCATTAGAGGCGCCAAGAAAAGAGCAGATTGATGGAGATAATTTGTTATTGGATATAAACAGTTTTAAAGACGCAGAGTAATTCTGCCCAGAGACCTAATCCTTCACAATCTCATCAGGGTGAAGAAAACACCGGCAAGTTGTTTTGTTTGTCACCGTCTTCTTCTTCTTTTTGTTTTTTTCCCCCCCATCCTTCCACCAAACAATAATATCTTCTTCCTAAAGCATTTGGCTGTTTGACTTTCAAATCACAGGCATTAGCTGGTGTACTCTTGCTCAAGGCGGGTGTAAATATGCACATGTGCTGTGAATGACAGCTCTGTCATGGCTAAATTAATTATTGGTAGGAGGCAAATAATGGCAGAGCTGAGAAACATCTATACACACAAAGAAACACATGGCGGGATACACAGGAAACAGCGCTAAGGCCTCACTGTAAAGCTTGTGTGATATTGGACAAATGTTTGCTGGTATGGCGCTTCCATCTTAACAGATTGAGTGCGATCTGGTTCTGTTTGGTAATTAAAAATTATATTACAGTGCTCTTCCCTCTATCTGAGTCGATGCTGGGCCGATGGGAATCTGTCCGAGTGTACAAGTTGATTTAGTCTAATTCACTGTTCTCTTTTCATCTGTTTTTCTGTCGTAATATCTGCCTTTTATTCCCATTAACAATCAATTCCACATCAATATGCTCCTTTCAGCATCGAGGATTGGCATCTTGTTTTCTGGTTTGGTGGTTTGCAGCGATGATGTCGGTTGTTGTGCTGATGGGTTTTTTTTCTGCTTGTTGTTTTTGCCAGATGACCTGAACAGCACCCACCAGCACTGTGTCCTTGCTGGAGAAACGGCACGTTTCAGCTCAACTCACAGAGTGGCCGAGGTGAGACATTAGCTTAAGGAGCTTTCAATTTGCTTTGAAAATAGTATGTAACCTGCTGCTAGTTTTACTAAGGAACACAATTATTATCAAATAAAGATTACTCTTTTTTTCCCTGAAGATTTGCAATTTTTTACATTTATTCATACCTTATTTTAATTTTATAAAATAATTTTTCTCTATTTTTTAATTATTTATTTATTACCATGTCTGATTTGCTTTTTTATAATTATTTTTACGCAATTTAATATATTTTATTTCAGATATAATTTGAGATTTTGTTTTGTTTTCTATGGAAAAAAAAGGCTAACCTTTGTTAAATTAAAATTGATTAAAAAAAAGAGAATATATTGGTTGTTTTAATTTGTTTTGACATACATTATCAGCTGTTTCAAAGCCAGATTTGATTAATAACCTTGTGTAGCTCCTTCGTGTCATGGCGTTGTTTGTGACACTGGTCTCGTTCCTATCAGTGTTCTAAGGGGACCCTGACCTACATCCAGTCACGGTGCCAGGAGGCCCTGTCCAACCTGCACACTGACCCCGAGACGGGCTCCCACAGCCTGGCGACCCTTCAGCCGACAGCATTACAGCACTGTGAGGAGATTCACAATGAGGTGGGGCCACGGTGGTTGTGTGTTAACCTTCAAGTGGACATGAATACATGCATTTACTTGTTTTTCATTTCCTGTGTGTACAACTTGGGTGGTTAGTAGC
The DNA here is from genome assembly GCA_903066825.1 of Alfaro cultratus. NCBI lineage: Eukaryota > Metazoa > Chordata > Actinopteri > Cyprinodontiformes > Poeciliidae > Alfaro > Alfaro cultratus. The sequence continues at coordinate 8,467 of CAEFZX010023016.1, read as the reverse complement.
TGTTTCTACATACGTTGAGCTGAATTTAAAGTTTTAGAAAGGTATTTGAATTTGTTCAAAATGGAAATATTCAAATTAGCAGAATTTGTGCCAGACGAATGTGCAGAATGGCATTGTCTTCAAGAGTTCACATTTATTAATTTATTATTGTGAACCTCTCTGATTCTGTCTGAGTGGCCCCAAAGCTTTAATCCCCACCCATCTGGTACCACAAGCAGGTTCAAAACAACGAAGATCCATCTGCAAATAAGATGATGATGATTTAATCCGGACAGCAGAAATTGTTGTGGAATACACTGAGATCATTCCCTGAAAATTACAGGGATAAGCGTCTAATTAAGGAAGCAAATGTATTAGCGCAAACATATATTTGTGCTTTTTCTGTCGTATGGATATAAACACTTGTGACATATGTAAATCCAGTGCATTTACATACATTTTAATCTTTTTTGTTGGCTTAATATTCTGCATGGGAAAGAAGTTGAGACAGGAATCTTACAAATGAGGCAGTTTAGATTAGCTATATAAAATGCCATTAGTCTGTGAAACTGATGGCTTTGATTAATTATTTTTTCAGCATTTTTTTGGCCATTCAGTTTCACCTAAAACACTTAATTCTATTGGACATTTACAGTTTCATATTCTGTTAAATTGCAACAACAAACTTCAATGTGAATTTATGTGATAGACTAAACCCAAACGTGGCATTTGTTTGGGTTCAACCACTTAAATGATCATTTGTAGACCCACCTTGTGTTGGCAGCTGCAGCGCTGACCTTTCTGACCACTCTTCCTTGTAAAATAACTCAAACTCAGCCACATGAGATGGAGAGTCTCCATTAAAATGTATTTCCTGGTTGTTTTTTAGGATTGTCCTACATTTAGCTCCTTCCGTCTTTGATCACTTTCTTCTTTCTAAGATGTTCAAGGCTTATGATATTGTTTTTAGCCTGACTCTGATGTCTGTTTCATAAACTCCTGATAAAGCACATTGTTTTAAGGGGCTATGATAGCTTTAATACAGTTTCTCATTAACTGATCTTAGTGTTTTTTTCTGCATCATGAGAGTTTTAACTCATTCTGGGATTTGTTTAATGGCAGGTTAAAGCTCTTTGAATGGCAGGACAGGAGCTTGCCAGCTGCCCACCCTCTGCTTACCGTACTTTGTTGTTATACTTAGGGAAATGTCTACAATATGAAATTCAGGTTGCTCTCGTTTGTCTTGCCTTGTGATGGATCGCAAGCCAATAGGCTCTCCATATGCTTCCTAAAGATGGAGCCGTGCCCCTGTCCTGCCTCTAACCTCTTTTCATATAAAACAATGAATGATGCTGGCTCGGGGTTTCGAGGGATAAAGTGAGGTCAACAAAGAGAAGGCCTCAGCCTTCTGCCATATCTTGCTGCAGGCCAGCAGTTAATATACCATCTCACCTCTCACCCTTTTTACACCCCTGCGCCCGAATTGCACATCCGAGCAGACGCCAGCATCCGGGACTCTCAGCAGGATGCCATGACAGATGAGTCTGACATAAGGTTATTTAAAGGTTGAAGACGATATTAAGTATTCAACGCTGCCAAACAACAGGGCTGCCTGCGTCTGGAGAACTGCTGCGTTGGTTCAGCTAGCAACACCTGCTAGTTAGCCACAGAGCGCCACAGGATTACCAGGCGTTGGCTTTCACCAGGTGGGTAAGGCAGGTTGATTCACGAAAACAAGGAGCTTTTTATACAAGCATTGGTGTATGTGCGTGTTGGCGTGTGTGGGTGTGTGTGTTTAAGTGCTTAAGTAAGAAGGGGGTGTTCTCAGGGGCTCGGGCCTACCCTTCCCAGCTCTCGCAATGATCGATGTGGCCATTTGTTTGGAGTTGCCCACGAGAGCAGAACACCCAGCTAAATGATGTATTGTTGGTGGAGTTATTTATGATGGCGGCCCTCTTTGGTGCTTGGTGGGTGCACATTGCACAGGTCGTGTTTGACATGGACGACCGAGGAGTGAACAAGCCTGAGACACGCGGGCAACCTGACCTGAGCAGCGCCTTTGTGGGTCTTTGCTCAAAAAGTGCTAAACCACGCACCAGTTGACAGTCTATTGATGCTGTGCAGTTGAAGGAGGGTCAGGGGGGCTGGCGTTTGTCAGAGGTAATAGGTGGGGCCTGATTGTGAGGGAGTAGAGCATCTGCCATCCGTCTGTCTTTGTTTGGGAATGGAGCAAGGTGCCTAATTGAAGCAGATCTTGAAGGGAGACAGAAACTGAAATAAAGAAAAGTTCCCACCTGTTTAGCCCTTTTCTCTCTGTCTTCTTTTAATCTTACCTGCTGTCCTAGTCAGTCAAATAAGTCTAACATAATACCACCACATGGCCCCTGTGTGCATGTTAGGCTTTGAAATGCTAATTCCAGACACAAATGTCTTGTCTCATTTAAAGCCACTATGTCTCTTCCCAGGTGGGTGTGTGACAGAGTGCCCTGGGGGACACCCCCCACCCCACATATGAGCTAGTCTCCAAATAGTAAATATTGAAGGAAGGGAATAGACTTTTTTCACATCTGACAGAAAGTAAACTGGATAAAGTGTGTTTAGCCTTCCAGTGTTCGTTTTAGGGTCATGATGCCTCCTGAGGTTCTTTACACATTTTCTTATGTGTGTGTTGTTGTTTTTTAACCACCATAAAGATTATACAATCGTTGTATTCTCATAAATTGCAGTTTATTTTTACTTTGTAATTATTTTTTAACATGTTCTTGGGCTATAGTGGCCTCTGTTTCACCTTGTTTGTTGCTAAATTCAAGGATTGTGCAGTAGTATTACTGACGTTCTTCATAATAATATTGGGAAATAAAACAAGAACTTTATATTGCTAAAGATATAAATTAAAAAGGTTCACGTTATTTTGTTCAGTCATGCCCTTGCAGATATACACCCACTCTGGCAAATGTGTGGTAAGTAGTGGGGAGACTCACAGAGAGTTTTGGGAAAGCAGTTATTCTGGCTCTTGTGTGAGGAGGCTGGGATTGGTAAACAGAGAAGGGCAGAGAGGGATCGATCACACTCTCATCAACCCTCACCTCAGGGCCCTGGCCCCGGAAATTGATTGGACCCGCTCTGGGAATACTGTGAAGGTGTGAAGAAAAAAAAATAATAATTGTGCCTCATTAAATGGGGAGAAAAACGAGGTTTTCAGAGCTTTACCAGGAGAGATGCCATAGTGGGTGGTCGCTGGACTAATTTGAAGCTAATGTGTAGTTAGTGTGTCCATCACCTGGAGAGATGACAGCGACTGCCGCAGGGGAGTCACCCTCCCCTACCATCTCAGAGGAAAAACTCAGCCTAACAGCCTCTCCTTTTTTTTATTTTCGCACAGACTTTCAATCTGCCTGGACGGAAAGGTGGCATTTAGTCCGAGTTTCCTGCCTGGCAGCTCTCAGCTGGGTGGCCACACTCCAAATACCAAATAGCCAGTTCTCCTCAGTTGCCTTTAGATGGCCTGCTTTGTGGTTGCCTCTGGCCTGCGCTGTGGGGGACAGGCAGCCGTGTCAGCTCAAAGTGGAGACACAGGTTGGTTTCTTCCCACCAAAGGACAGGCAGACAATCAGAGAGATAGAAGGAGGGACAGCCTGGGAGAAAAGGACGTCCGATATTGGCCCTTGCGGCTTTGTTGTGTGTTTGAGCTGTAGTGATCGAAGGGGAGTGGATTTGGAGTGTGTTGAAGGGACCATAAAGGATGACATTTCTTTGAAGGGTGTGTTGTATGGAGCGACTGGGAGGCTGCTGAGCAGTGCCACTGGCTGTGTATTCTCCCTGACATGCACCAGTCCTTGCATGTCATCCCCACTGAGATCAGAGTCTTTTGGGAGTAAATGGCAGGATGACTCTATGCACAGCTTCTACCTCAGACAGCCCTCACTCGGGTTGTTTGTGTAAATACTTCTTGTCCTTTGTTGTTTTGGGGGTGATGGAGGGGAAGGTGACACTCATCTGACACAACAATGACCACATAAAAATGTCAACATTTTGAAAGAAGAGTTTTGGAAAAGATGTTCAAAACTTTTCAACGATATTTCATCTTAGGCCTGAAACAACTACTTGCATTTTCCTTTAAACAAAATTAATTAAGATTATTACAAAGATACATTCCATTCAGATAATTTAGGTTTACGCAATTTATAGGGTACTTAAGCAGCCACTACATTTTTGTAACAGTATGAAATTTGTACAGGAACTGGAAAATAGAGCCTGTTAAAACTAATTTATGTTATCAATCTTTCTTTGTATTACTAAATGTGAATCAAAGCAACAATAAATAAGTCAAGAAGCTGAGTACTTTGTACATTTACTCTATTTAGTATAGTATGTAAAATATGGGGATAATCACAGCTGGGCTTTTTATTTGTAAATTACATTGCATTGATGAACCAATAATGATAGATTGACAGCAAATAAATGATAGATTTGTATTAAGGAGTGTGTTTTGGTGATTCATAAAAATGCTAAATTCTAATTTAAACATAACTATTACAGGTCATCGTTGTGTGTGCAACGGCTATGATGGATTCATTCATTCATTCATCTCTCTAAAATATTGGGGTATTGTTTATTTTTAACCTAACACTGCTTTAAGCTTCTCTACAACTTTTTTCCTGAGCTGTTGCTGTGTTCCTTGGTCTTCATGATGATGTTTTTTCACTAACGTTCACTATCAAGCCTCTGAGGCCTTCACAGAACAGCTGGAGTTATACTAAGATTATATCACACACTGGTGGCTTCTGTTTTCTAAATAGAAAACTTTTAAAGTGGCACTAGATGTTAATTGCGGATGTAAGAGTAAGAGTTTTAGAAAAGCCTGTTTCCCTCCACTTCCCAGCGTGTTACTTTGTGTGGGTAAAATCTGTAGTGAAGTATATTAAAACTTACATTTGTAACATGACAGCATATAAAAAAGTTCAAGAGGTATAAAAACTTTTGCAAGGCACTGTATTTTGGGACTTGAAAAGTTGTGTTAAACACAAAAGACTTTGTATGAGACATCAGATAAAATGACAAAAAGAATCCTTAAGAAGGATTTAAGTTGATTTTTTAATTCCATAGGACATTTTCAGCTGTATTATTCCCCTTAAACTCGTCGAGATTATTTGGACGTTTACAGCTGAAAAGGTTCATCTTCATCCATTTGCTAATGCTCTGCTAGAAGAACAATAAACAAAAATAGTTGTCGGCGGGGAAACAATAGTGCTTTGAGTTCCATGTGATATACGGCCCTATTGTGTGCCAGTAGACTTTGTGCTGTGCAGTTGTCTACAACAGGCTTTAATGGGGTTTGCATTGTTTTGGGTGAATGCCGCTTCGTGGGACGTTTTGGGGGAGGAGGGCAACTCAGCACCTTCAGTTGATGCTGGCAACATTTGGAGCAATCTCTGACACACACACTCACATGGCCATGTTCCGAAGAAACATTACGAAAGTCACTCGCACACTTAAGCAGACAGGTACAAGCAGAGGCACAAACACACCGAAGCTCACTCAGCACAGGCCCAAACTGACAAATATGCACGCTGAACAACATACGCAGAAGTAGCAGGGCTACACCTGGCTACGCGTAGCATCATTTCCGAGGATTAATTCAGCACTTCAAAAGAGCAGGAAACAAAAACACTCCAAGCAGAGGAGAGAGGAAGGGGGTGGCTCAGCAGCAGACACTAACAGCTCCAGACGGTGCAGCAGAGGAGGGGAAGATGGGTGGGGTTTTCAGGTGTGCTCGCTCCAAGGTGCACAGATCCATTCATATATATTATTTGGTGCAACTGTGTTTTTTGTTTCCAACTTTGTGTCTTTAAAAGAAGTGGATATTTGTTGTCTCTGGCTGGAGCATTTATAATTATTAATTATAGTCTATGCCATCAGTGCTTTACTGCAACATGGAGGTTTTTATTTTTTAGCCATTTGAGTGCAGATTTGTTGCTGTGCTTAATGTCATTGTCCTTTTTTCCCAGCCTTCAGCTGTTGGACTGATGTTCACATGTTTTTCTCTAGAATACTCTGGTAAATAGACTCATGATAATACTAATATTTTTTTCCATTGTCAGCCTTGCTTAATTTATACTGGTGGACCATTCACCATTAAGGTTACATTATCTGAGGATATCAGACTAATGGGGACTGAACAGAAACATAAGCCACATCTTTCATCTTTTTATTCAGGTTAGCCTATTTGTAATCATTGTGCCATTTGATCCACTTCAATTTTGTTATTTTGTTTAAATGTCAATCTGTAAAAACATATAAAATACCAATCTAGACTAAAGTTTATTATTGGAACATGACAAAATGTGACTAAATTAAAAGGGTGTGAAACTATTTGTATTCTTAAAGCATTCCTCACTGCTCCCATATTTTGGCTTAAGTTTTGCTTAAAATTTTTTTAAAGGAATATGTAACATGTTCATCTCCATAATTAGTTATAATAATAAACTTTATTTGAGAAATATTTATTTCAGATGTAAATACAATACAGATAAAATACAGAAGCCTATTTTTTTGTTATATATAAATTTAAATAAAATATTGTCATCACTCCATTCCAGTAGATGGCGGTATTGCACATCTAAACGATGCTTGCGAACCGTCATAAAAACGACGCAGAAGACGTCGCCATGTTGTTACACTGTCACGTCAGAGTGTGGGAGGAGGGGAAAGTGGGGATTGTAACGTAATTATTATTTTAGGAGAAATTTTCGGGAAGTAACGGCGGGAAACAAGGTAATTTCCTGTCCAAAGCGAGTGACTTGACTTGACCCTGTACTATGCGGTACCAGCGGCAGTTTAGCTCCGTAATGTTTCTTCTGTCGCTCGCTATGCGCTGGCGGGGTTTAGGGCTTTGGTTTTAGCTTACTCTGCTAGAGCCTTCATCGGTTTTTCTCGCTTGTTGAGGGCACAAATAGGTCTTTCGGAAGTTCTATTCAGCTCCTTCCCATTGCGCTTCTTTTTTTTTGTCATATGGGAAGTGATGCAGACTCAAACTACTGTTTCATTTTATTAAATTGAAGCCGTCAGTGACGCAGTATGATATTGTCTAAATTTGCACCAGTCAAACACAATATCATAGAACAGACCCAATTGCATCAACAACCCAGCATGCATTGCGCGGGTGAAAAATATACCAAAAGATATAATATTTTTGAAGTAATTATGAGATTTGCCATATCAAAAATAATATTTTTTACTTGATATTAAAATGACAACATATTTATTTATTCCAACCGTGGATTCGTTTAATATCCTACAATTAAATGCTTTTGTCCTTACATTCAACACCATGAGAAGATAATCATTCTTTTAAAAAAAAATTTCTCATGAGTTTATTTAAAATTATAGCAAATTTTAGCCTGTCTGAGTCTATATGTGTGTAAGGTAGTAAAAATTTTAGTGTTTCCATGCCTTTGATATTTCTCATTGCTTGTTTGTGTTTCCCTAGGTGGAGTTTGAGTGGCTGCGGCAGTATTGGTTTCAGGGCCAGCGTTACGCCCGCTTTTGCAGCTGGTGGACCCGACCGATGGAGCAGCTGGAGAAGGACTGGAAGCTCATGGAGACCATGGTAAATCGGTTTCAAGACACACTGCCTGTCATGTCACTGCTTAGAAAAAAATAGAACAGAAACACTTTGTACACCAAACTACATCTCCTTCCAATTCAGTAAATTTTAAACGAGTACCACCAAAACTATTAAACACACTATGTTTAGATGTGTTTAAGAAGTCCATTAATTAAGATTTGTTAATTGATAAGAAGTACTGTATTTATTAATGAGGATCCATTTATAAAAGGTAATTTAAAAATGGTAACATATGGTATACTTTGAGTAAAAAACTTATATTCAGCAGAAATAATCAGATTAATATTATTTTTATTAGACTACATACAGTTCAGCCCAGAATTATTCATATCCCTGGCAGTTTTTAATGTAAAACTCATTAAACCATGAAATTTATTTTTGATAAGAAATGAGGCAGTTCCAAAATATAATATAATATAATATAAAGAATTATATTTTAAAAATATTGTTTTTATTTAAATTTTTTTAAAAAATGGCATGTGAAATATTTTAAACCATTGTCAATATTTATTGGGCAAATCTTTATAGGCTCTTCTTGTAGTTGCTGACCAGCGTTTTGCAGGTTTCCACTGGTATTTAAATGATTTAGTTTTTGGTGATGAGCTTCAACTGTAAGCGATCTGCTACCCAGTGACTCTCCTCGGGAGGGAATAAATGGTTTTTAGCTACTCACCGTGCAAGCTCATGTTGGAGGCATTGAGCTTATGACGATTTTTAAATAAAAAATATGCTCACAGCTATTTCTTAACAGCAATTTCTTAAAGAAAACAAAATAAAAACAGTAGGATTAGAACATCAGATTTACAGTTAACGCTGTACATAGTAATTATGCTGTTGGTTTATGCCTCCATTACGTTTTGA
>CAEFZX010023015.1:0-14571 GCA_903066825.1 Alfaro cultratus | reverse complement strand
CCCCCCCCCCCCCCCCCCCCCCCCCCCCCCGCCCCCGCCCCCCCCCCCCCCCCCCCCCCCCCCCCCCCCCCCCCCCCGGCCCCGTGGAATAAATCATTCCGGCGTGATAAAGAAAACTGAGTTTGATTCTGGAAAGCTGAAAAGTATTTTAGAATGCATACTTTTGTATCTTCAGTCATGTCATAACTTTACATATTCATTTATTTATTTATTTTATATGGGATATATTATATAAAGTTCTTGTTAAGTACTTTTCTGGATTTAATAGCCTGTCTGAAAACCCCGTGTTTAATTTAATTTTCAAATTTTGAGCTCTTTTTAAGTTCTATAAAATCCTGTATTTATTTATTGCTGTTCAGCTCTGTTTTAGTATCACAATTAAATTATTTTCGCACCATAGTTGTTTTTAAAGCCTTGAGCCCATTTAATATCCATTAAGGTTTTTTTTTTTTTTTTTGCACTTATCTGATTTTTCAGTCTATAAATGCAATTTATTTCATTAGATACTGAAAAAAAGTGTAAAGTAGCTAAAGTTATGTATTAGTCTTCTTTGTAGTTGTTGACCAAACCAATAATAGTGTTTTTATGATATCCTAGACACTAGGAGATTTAAAAGGTCAAAAATTATGGTAAAATACTGTCAGCTGTAGTTGCCAGAAATGTACTGCAAAAAAAGGGAATCCGTCCAAGACAAAACTGTTTATTGGTTTGTCTTGGAGGAAAAAATATTGCACTATACTGTTATGTATTGTAAAAAAATAACATTCCCCGTAGCTTTTTATAGTTTTCTGCTGTTAAAAAAAAATACAAAATTTACAATATAGTCATTTTTCTAGTGATCTATTGTTAACGGACAGGAAAAGGATAAACCCTGGTATGATAAATAATTTTTAAAACATGGCAAACCATATTAAAGTCTGTTAATTTTACAATAAATTACATTATATTTTGACCAGTTGCATTTCACTTTAAATTCCTGGCCAAAATAACCGCCAGTATTGTACCACTTAAAACACAGTAGGTGTTTTGACATGAAGTTGCACATGTAAGTTTTATTTATTTAGTTAGTTAAGCTTACTTTTTATAGAAACGTAAAGCAAACCTATTTGACAGCTAGAAAATAATTCTGAAAGAGCGAGACTTTTTACTGTCTGGCCAGAATGGAGCTGTTTCATGTCCTTGCAGACGTGTTTTCATCTGAGCAGCTCAAGTTAATGAGGATTATGTAACTCTGGGCCTTGATGAGTTTTTCCTCAAAACAGCTGTTGCCGCCCACCTGATTAAACAGTTCCACTTACAACAAATCCAGCGACATGCGAGGCCTGATTGATGACAGGAGGAATCTGCTCTGTTATACGTGCAGAAATCCGTGGTGTCAGAGGTCTTTTTTCTATCCTGTTTGTTGAACTGCCACAGGGATGTCACAGTTTTGAACATCTGTGATTGGTTTTACACTGCCTGTACTTTTCTGGACCAGATTGAGCTGCTCTGCCAGCACACCATCTGGTGACACTGAATGGGAGGTCAGAAAAGGACCATCGCTGTCATATGTCTTATCTTCCACGTGGAGTTTATTCTTTCTTGAACTTATGAACTGTGATTCTTTCTTTTTTTTTTTACTTAAGAATTTACCAGGTCACACTCTCAGCTGATCTTGTCAACTCAATCTGGACTGAAACCAGGAGTTAAAGAGGCTTTAAAGGCTTGACTAAAATCTGCAATGTTTTTGTTTGTGATCTTGAGGTGGTTTTCTTTGAATTTTGTCATTTATCGAATCTCAATCGTGTCCGTATGTGGAAAATGTTCGTATAACACACAGTGCCATCATTACAGTACGTTTTTCTTTCTGCCTTGAAGGTGAAAGATGCCGAAGTTTCATCGATTTAGCTCCTGCATCAGAGAAAGGTGACTATCTACTTATGCTATAAAAACTATTTTCTGTCTTTGCTGTTTTTTGTTGCACTGAAATGCTTCAAGTCATCAAACACAATTGAATATCAGACAAAAATAACCTGAGCAAATTCAAAGCGCAGTTGTCAAGTGATGATTTTAATTAATAATGGACAAACACTATCCAAACCAATCTAACTCTGTGTGTGAGAAAAATCACCTCTTGTGTTAAATGAACTGTGATCAACTAAATTTTGGGGGTTTAGTTTCAAAGGCTACATTCAGACTTGATCACTTTCAGACCTGCAGATGTATTAGTCTGTAAGAAGGTTTGGAGACTCCAGTAATAACAATGCTGCTCATTATTGTCACCAAATGAGGAAAACATGGAACGATGGTGAACCTTTGCCGGAGTGGTTTGCCTACCAGATTAACTCTGTATTAGTTCATCAACGACTCATCCAAGAACACAGAACAACATTTAAGGCTCTGCAGTCAAACTTGCCTTGGTTAGAGTGGCTAGAGTTCATGTTTAAACCACATGAAAGAGACTGGGGGTTGGAAAGACTTAAGTTATCTGACCAAAATAAACACAAAAGTTAAACTCACATTTCCCAGAAAACATTGTGGGGATCCTCAATACTTTTTAGAAGTTATTCTGTACATTGACAGAATATTTACTGGTGACAGTCGAACCTGGTGGTGGTAGGGAGATGTATTTTGAATAATTCTCTCATACCAAACAATAACATAACTTGATGTCCGACCATCAACTTTTGGCCTTACGGTCAAGCTCAAAATCTGATTGAGGATCTGTGGCTGGATCTTAAACAGACCATTCATAATCAAAAGCCATCCTGACGTCTTCACATGTTTTGGTTTGGAGGTTTTTACCAAGATATGAAATGAAATCAGAATTTATAAGCTTTTGTAACTTTTTGTATTTACTCAGGTTTTCTTGGCTGGTGATTTTCTTTTTATCTGAAATATTAAATGAAGAGGGCATTTTGCATGAATTTCTTTGCTTCCCAGTTACACTTTCCACCAACTAGCAAGAGTTACTAACGACTTATATTGTATAATAAGCTTAGACAATGAGCACAGAATAAATTCCACTAGTTTTCTACCTGGAACAGAGTTAAGTTGGATTTATAATTCCCATTAAGTTTTGACTTTCATTGTAACTGTAATGTTACAAGTCTTTAGACAGACGTCTTGTAGTTTATGCTTCAAACTGGAAGACAAAATACTACAAAAATAAAATGAAATGTCCTGTAAAAATGGCAGAATTGTTTTTTCTTCTTCTTTTATTCCTATTTACCTCATAATGCCATGTTGATAAGTAGCCATGGCTCAGAGTTAAAACGTTTGTGGCAAAATTTCTGGTGAAATAAGAATTTAAAGATTATTTTTTTCTCAATATATGAAGATAGAAGAAGGCATGGAACAGTTCTGAAGGCTCATATCAATTAAATCTGAGTCTAAAACCAATTTGTGATCTCTTAACTTTTAAGTAAAACGGGATTGGATCGCAAACCTGCTCAAATTTGAAGGATTATCGCTATCCAAAATTGAAAAATGTATAATTTTTTATCAATATAATGAGGTAATTTCCTATCAAAATGTTGCATACACATAAAATATTTTACAAACTGTCCTCGAGCCAAAAATGATCTCATCTGACATATAGAAACTCAATATAGCCACGTGATACTTTAGAGAGCGGTAAGCATTCTCCCCTATGGACACTAGGGGTTGCTATTGAGACAACTGAATTGCGCTGGGAGGATTTGTGCTATATGAGTTACAGTCACGCCTAGAGGATTGCGTACGTTGGATCAACTGGAGAAAATTATTAAGAAAATGTGGTTGGAAATATGGTTTTGTGTGTAAGCTTGTTTTTCCAAATATTGCATCTAATTAATCAAATTTTTATAACAAGAAATCAGTTTTTTTATGTGACCTTACGAGTATATATACACACACACACTATATATATATATATATATATATATATATATATATATATATATATATATATATATATATATATATATAAACTTGCCATTTCCCTAAAATATTTGGTAAAAATGTAAACAATGCAAAATATTATCTGTATTGATCTATGCTGCAATCATATTTAATGATATTCTTATTCTCAGCATACAAGTATATAAAAATTTTATCTATAGTCTTTGTTAAAGATCTAGCATTTAGGCCCTGAACATAATCATAGGGCTTTGAGCAGGCTCTGTTTTAGATAATGGTGAGTTCACAGGACTTTGGGATATTTAACATATTTTCTTTCTCTACTAGAGTAATATACTAAGCATTAAAATCATGAGCAGTCTGACATTATATTTTGATCTTCATATGTTGTCAAAAAGTTGATCATATTTTCCAGATTCTTCATACGGCTGAAAAAAGACTGAGTCGCACTCAACCTCTACAACCTAGAAATTGGTTGAGGTTCGGTGTTAATTTTAATGTTTGCTTCTTTTTTTAGAGTTCTAATCATGAGTATTTTACTGAATTGTACTTGGTAATTAAATATTTTTTGCAGGAATGCTGTGGCTATCTGTGGTTTCTGAGATGTTGTACATTTTGCTGCTGATGGTGGGCTTCAGCCTCATGTGCATGGAGCTGGTCCACTCCAGCAACGTAATTGATGGACTCAAGCTCAACGCCTTCGCTGCTGTCTTCACGGTGCTCTCAGGTACTTTCAGCTTGTTTAAGATCAATTAAAATGTAAAACTCTACATTTAAGTATTCCAATGCATTTCTGGAAACAAATCATCACATGTCTGAGAAGTTCTGTACCTTTTTTGACTGTGACATAAACCAGATGACCTGACAGTGGCTCTACTATATATTTGATCTCAGGTCTTCTTGGCATGGTGGCTCATGTGATGTACACGCAGGTCTTCCAGGTCACCGTCAGCCATGGTCCACCTGACTGGAGACCCTACAACTGGGATTATGGGTGGTCTTTCTGGTAAGACCCTTCAGATCCACACAAGAAAACAAGTTTTTTATTTAAAGGTCCTCGCAATCTAAGTTTACGGGAAGTAAATCTATACCTTTCTCTAGCATTACTGTTTGCATTTGAGGTCAAGATGTCTTATGACAGGATTAAGCTTTGGTGTCTAAAGCCCCACTGCAGACATGATCGCAATTATGTAACAGGATAATAAATCTTCTGCTATGCATTAAAGACAGTATGTGCTTAATGCAGTTGCAAACAGACATTTGCATAATGCTGTATAAAAAGACAGCTTTCCCCCCTCACTTTCTGGCTTTGAATCAGACTGAACTTTTGTTGCTTTATGTCATTTGCAATTTGTCATGATAGGAACAAAAAGACAAGCAATTCAAAGCAAATCTTTGTTTATTATTGCTATCAATGATTAGTGAAAGGATCACTTTCAAAAGCTTAGTGAATTCCAGTGTAGTGCCAAGACAGGACATAAAGTCTGTAAAATCCAGCCACAAGCTTTCTGGCTACTAAATTGTGTTTTTGCTGCAATTTTTTTATGATTCCTATAAGTGTAGAGAGAGTATAGTATATTCTGGTTTTCTTTCTCGTAAATTTAACTTCTGTCACAGCAGAATAAAAACACTTAATTTTTTACAAAACAAACTCTCTTCTTGTTTTTTTATCAGCTTGGCATGGGCATCTTTCACCTGCTGTATGGGCGCATCAGTCACCACCCTCAACTCCTACACGAAGACCGTTATCGAGTTCAGACACAAGCGCAAGACTTTTGAGCAGACCATCCGGGAGGAGAACGCACGTGAGGCGTACGGATACTTCCGGGACAACTCCTTGCACTCCATCTCTAAATCTGTGGACGTTTACTCCAGTCAGTCCCTAAAAAGCGGCAGGAGGACTCCTATACCTACCACCTCATTGGACTTTGTCGACCTCGCAGCATCTCTTGGAGAGGAACAATGCTGATATGTTATTTTTGTGTTCAACTGTGAGGCTTGCAGGTTTGCTCTTCAACACTGCCTTAACGGAAGCAGATCAGGCGGCTTCAAGTCACACTTGATTTAAGTTGGGAAATAAACTGGCAAACAAAATGGACAACTCCTGAGATCCATGGATGTACATGTATTTTCTTTTTCTTTTTTGTGAAACTGAATATATTGTAACATATAATGAAATGTTTCGTTCACCCATACAATTGGAGTGAGTGTCTTTTACTTTCTCACAGCCCTGGACTGGGTCAGATTGAAAGACCAGAACAAAATAGGCCTAACTGGGTTTTCAATGTGGTGAATAAAGTACACGTTTATTGAAACCGGTGCTTATTCAACATTTATCATTCGAAGTTTCAGAATAGTTGTAGGCCATCTACCACTATCAGGATACCAATGTTTTAAAAACATGGAGTTCCAAGATGGTTTGCTATCATGCTGTGGATAGAAATATGGCACATAGATTAACTGAGCTGATGAAGTAACTTTGGCCATGCACACTGGCAATCAGCTGGCTGAAAGAAGGTTCCTTTGCTTTTCATCACCCATCACTTTGTTCTAAGAGTCGTTTTTATGGCAAGTTTGAATGTTCTCTTCATACACCCCAGCATCCTGCCAGTCAAAAAACCTTTCTATGCAGTAACTTCTCTCTCTGAGCTGCCTCTGTGTTGGACGATCAATGTCTCACTCCTTATTCACTGGAGGTATGCACCAGCAACTCTGCAATAAGTATCAGGTAAACTAAATACATGGATAGATTTTTAATATTTAGTTACCAAAAAAACCTTTTTTAAAAGCTTTTCTTTTTCAGCTCTTGTGACCTTTATTTGATAGTGATCCAACAGCGAATTGGGTTGTGTGACATGCAGCAAAGGTCAGTGGGCCGGGACTCGGACCCATTAAGGTTGCTTCAAAGACTGAGGCCTCTGAATATGGGTCATAGGCTCTCTCCCAGTGCCGTCACAGTGCCACATAGTTGTCAAAAATTTTTAAATAAAACCGGAGAAACTCTAAATCATAAGGGTTTTTCTGCAGAGTCGAAAGCGAAGATATAAGAAATCTAAACGCTAAACCACATCTCTGAATAAAGCAGGGTTTATAGAATGTTCCACATCAACAAACTTTACATTTTATTTTGTTAATCATTACTTTAAAAAAAATAATTATTTTCTATAACAGTTTCAATTATTGCACTTTCACTTTTTCAGAACTTTCTAAAATTATTGTGAATTAAAAAAGAACAAGCTGCTCCATCTCCAGAATCTTTTCATTTATTCTTTTTAAACATTGATTGATATTATAAATATATAGCAAGTAAAACAATTAACAGGATGTGCAATGAAATATTATCTAACATTGGGTAAAAATATATACATACACACTGGCCAGAAATAAAATGCTCAACTGTACAAAGATAATAATTTGGTTAAATTAATTTAAATAGTGTTTTGTCCATGCAAAACATAACTTGTCTTATTTTCTAAGTGGTAACAGAAAACTGCTTGTATTAATGCAGTTCACATTAATACAAGCAGTTAACATTCTTTTTTCTTTTTTAAATATTGCACTTAAAATGGCACATGATAAACCTCAATGTTCATTTCCATACCTTTACACACATCCATGGACAATACACTAGAACTAACATATACTCAGATAAAGAGGTGAACCTGCAGCTCTTATTCCCTAATTGCAGTATCTGTTACTTTCTAGCTGAATTGAATAAGTTTCAGTCGAGAGAAATATCTGACATAATGGAAATGATCCATAACACAATATGTGATAATGTTTTCCATTAAAGTCTGAGACTTTTGGTCAATAACCATCATCATATTCATTCTGGGCCTGTTGCCGGGCCAACATGGCCTGGATGAGGGCGCTGGAACCGGGAGGAGCCGGGTTTTGCCCTGGAGGATGGATCCTCTGATTCCTTTCCTCTTCCTCTGCTTTCTGCCTGGCTTGCATGACTTGAATCATTACACTTGATACAGGGGATGAAGCATCATGTGAATCATCTTCTCTGTCCCTTTCAGCACTTTGTCTGACTTGGATAATGGAACTGTTAACCGGGTTACTTCGGTTAAAGTGGGTCGTGCTCCAGTATTCATCCCTCTCTTCAGCCCTCTGTCTGGCTGCCAAGCTCTGCTCCACCGCATCGAGGGAAGGAGGGCGTCCATCGATGATTTCGTAGACGTTTTCATCTTGTCTCTCAGCTTTCTGGCGGGCCAGCATGGCCTGCATCACGGCGTCAGAGGTGGAAATCTCAGACGGGACTGAAACGCCACTGGCACTGCGTCTCTCCTCTTCTTCCAGCTGCTGGCGAGCGAGTAGAACCTGAACCACTGCGTTTGAGTTGGACTGACTTCCAGAGGAGCGCTCAGCTGAACGTCGGCTTGTGTGCTGAAGAACAACAAGCCATTAGGTAAAGTACAAAAGAAAAAACTGTAAACAAATCAGTTTTGAATAGAAACATGTGCAAAGCCTACAGTTGTCCGTTTTTTGTGTTTTTTGTTAGCTTCCGGACAGGATTCCTGCAGGTTCTGCAGCCTTTCTAACAGGAAAGACTTGTCCTTCCCTTCCTGATGAGTGAAAAATGTGAAGAAAAAAAACCAGACATGGTTGTAAAATCAGCACAAAATGTATAAGATAAATGAACTGGGGAAAAAAAAGCAAAACACTCATTCAGGCGGACAATTTAATTAAACCTACATTAATAATCTGCTTTCTCAGAAGAACAATGAGCTCCTTTCGGCCCTGAATGAGCTGCCAGAAGATGTATGTGATGACACTGCGGGACAGAAATATGACAAGGATTGTTCACACTTTGACAACTATTGCACAAAGATTCAGAATTAATGAACAATGCACAAAGCATCCCTAATCCTTAAACTTTTCCATATTTCATCACTTTATGACCATAAACGTTTTTATATTTTAATCAGCTTCTATGTGACAGATCTATGCACAATTGTGAAGCAGATAGATAAAAATACATCAATTTATGTATCGTTCTTGCACAGCCGCAGGGTCTAGGAGCATCCTAGCCAGGTCGCCAGGTTGAACCCATGCATGCGAAGGAACAACATGCAGAAAGACCATGAGCCAGGATTTGAACCCAGGACCTCTTTACTGCAAGGCAACAGCGACACTAGCGGTGCCTTGATAGATCTAAATAAAACTGTTATAACTGTTATGCACTTTTTTCAGTTGGTCTGTTACATAAAATATGGCAAAAAGGTAACCGATGTCAAAAACCTTTTAAGACTCAATTAATAAAACATGCACAGACGGATGCTTACAGGATGATGAGTGTGTCAAGAAAGTAGAAAATTTCACTCCTGATGACATTTTGGTAGATCCACCCAACCCACTTAGTACTAGAAATATTGTTTACGTCATCTATCCACTCTCCAGTCACACTGAATGTGCTGTTGAGGCCTCGGAAGGGGCCACACTGCTCTGAAGGGGTCAGCCTGTGGTGGGAAATAGGTTATCATCATATATGACACAACATCAAGCTAAAACACAACTTAGCAGCTGTGAAAGTCATGCTCATTTACCTCCAGGAGGTGTACGCAACGATAGACAGGGCTCCCACAAAGAAAGGAAAGAAGAGGAGAAAGATGAAGATGGTTTTCATCTGAGCTGCCTTGCCTGTACGCTGTGGAGGCTGGCAATTGTGAGTCAAACTGACCTAAAGGAGGAGCGGAAATACATATTGATGAACATTAGCGCTTAAATATATGAGAGATTTTACCCTGCTAGTTTCTGTCTTTACTCCCATTGGAGAGTTGGGGACAAACACATGAATACAACATCAAGAAAAACGACAAGCAGGTGTAATTCTACCTGTAAAATGTATAATAGACCATACAATTTAAAATGGACCATACAATTTAACATGTCTCCAACATGCTTGGAGACGTGTCTTCTCCAAGCAAGACATGTTGGTCCCTAGGTCATTCAGCCCTAGAGAGCGAGTCATATCTTCACTCAATTAAAGCCTAAGCATTGCATCTGTATTTCACAGAATAGAAAAGTTTTAACTTGAAAAGCATGATATTAGAGGTCACTGAGTTTGTTCATTAAGCGTTTAACAATAGATCTACCCAGAGTTGCTTCGTAAATCAAACAAAGACCAATTGATTATCCTTATTATTAAGAAACCAGAGCTCCCAGTTGCATAAAAACAAAAATGAAGTCTTTTTAACTGAGCAATGAAAGGATTTAAATTAATTATTGACAGAAATGAACAAAGAGTAACATGAGACCCTGACGGGTGAATAGTGCAGCTCTGTTAGAAGTGGCATTGTATCTGCCTTTTCTGTCCAGGTGTGCCATTGTGATATATAGCAGGTTTTCAAATCCCCTTAAACCATCATTTACCTTTTTCAAGTAAAACAAGATGAAGAACTTGAGAATCTGGATCACAGGTAACAGAGGAGAGAAGTAGATTCCAATCCTAATAAGAGAAAAAGTGTAAACCTTTATTGAACTACCTCCTACAGTCATCCAAAAATTTTAAATAAAAACTACCCCGTATGTTTTTACCAGGCCAGAGTCTGAGCATAAATGATTTCCAGGACATTTCTGGCTACATCGAACTCTGGTACTCCTAAACGTGGTTGTATCTTGGTCCCAATCACACTGTTAGAAAAAAAAAAAAGGTATAGTGCAGCTACCATTAAAGAACAATTCTCTATGCTTCAGTGACGGTAACGTAAATGGGAAAATCTGCTACTCACTTGTTAAGAAACTCTCCAAACAAGGATCCCAGCATCAGAAAAATGAAATCGACAATGACCAAACGGTACAAAGCCTGTCCAACCATGGGCTCCCAGCACTGAGAGAAAACAAGTTTTTGAATGAATTAACACACAATAATTCATGATAAAAAAACAAAAAAACAAAACAAGCAGTAAGGGATGTTGACAAATACATACTGTGAATTTCTGAGGCACTGTATTCATCCAGTAATAGCACAAAACACCCAAAATGGATATCCGGAGTAACACATTTCTAAGAATGAGAACAAGTCATTGTCTAGTGATAGAGAAAGTTAATTAAACAACATACCATTATATCAGATCTGAACCTTTCTTTTAAAGACTTGAACAAAGTCAAGGTTTATTCAATGAGGCATCAGAGCCTTGGAGTTTCTTGTCATGATACAATTACTAACGAAAATATCGTAGAAAGATTCAAGCCACAACTAACTACTGAAGAACAAATCTAGAAACATAGGTTCATTTTGTTTTATTGTCCTAAAACCTTTAGGATATATGCACCCCTAACACCTCACCTGAACAACAGGGCATAAATCTGTTTGCGCTGGCTGGAGTACTGCTCAAACTTGCTGAAGAAGGAGAAGAAGAGGGGAATGACCATATTCATCAAAGACACTACAAAGGGAACCAGGAGTGTCTCTGCTTCCTTCAGTGCGGACCAAGTTTCGGTGTCTTCAGCCCGCTGGAAAGATAACAAAGAGACAATCCTCAGAGATAAACACTGTTTATGAGACTAAGTCTACACATCTCTCCTGACAAAAGACATAAAACACAATTTAGGGTAATGGCACAGGCTGACCAGATAATGTAACTGTTGCTTTTAGAGTCAGTCTAGGTAATAATAGTTCTTTGTTATTGGATTTCGACAACAATAAGAACATCCTTGCACTTTTACGTACCTCGTCTTCGTATTGGCAGAGATAAAAGATGCTAGCTCCACAGCCAACAACTAAACCGGTGGAGAGGATCCAGGAACCAAAATAAATCCCATACTGCTTCAGTTGTTCAGAAGTTGTTTGTCGCTCTCTGTGTGCCTTTTCTGATAAAGACTCCTGGAATAGCAGCAAGATAACAAATATTGCACTAACTATGCATTTTGTGCTTGAACAGCACCAATTATGTACTACACAAAAATATTTAAAAGCAACATGATTTTTGGAGGTCTCTGACTAGTCACTCTGCAGAAAGTTGATAGATGTCCAAACTCTTTGCACCAGTATCTCTTAAACTCACTTGGAGATTATTCATGACCTTTAACTCTGCAGCAGAGTTGTTGTTGTTCACCCATTCTTTGTTACTAAATTACTAACAGTGGCATATGCGATGCTTAGTAGTGAAAAATGTCAGAACCAAACCTTTTGCACATATGGTGCTGGATTTTATAAACCTGTGGTCATAGAAGGTACTGTGACATCTGAATTCAATTATTTGAATGGGTGGATGAATGTTTTTTGGAGTCATAGAGTCATTTCATTTAGCTAGTGGGTCCACTTATTTCAAAGATTAAATGTTAACTTTTTCGCCAAATATCTTCAGAAGAGCAGGAGTCACCTTCAGCTGGATTCGAAGGTTGTTCTTACGCTGGTTCACTGCTTTCTCGTTGGTTATGCTGAAATCCCAGCTGCACAAAAGCTGCCATGCACTGTTTGAAGCTGGGTCTGCCAGGGCATAGTTCTTTTTAAATGAGCTCGCCATGCTGCATTGGGATGAAGCCAGATTGCAGAAAAAGTGTATGTAACACGAAGAAATGCTGGAAGGGTCAGGTGGAAGAACGGACTAAAGGAAGAACAACGTACCTGAAAATGAGCAAGAGTCCACACAGCACCATATAGACCGAGATGGTAAAGAAATAGGCGAGCTGCATGTCGTAATACACCAGGCCCTTAATTGTTTCATTGCTGTAGCTCCCATAGTACATGATGGTGTAGTTGAAATAACCCTGAAGAAGCAAAAATATATGAACGCCACTCTTTTTCGGTAGGTTTTGTATAATCATACATTTTTACAAACTATAGCTGCATTTCGTCAGAGCTTCTACTATTTTATAAAGCTGATATTTGAGCTTGTAAGGAAACAGTCCATCATTCATAGAGCAAATACAAAGAAATATATGTTTAAATCATACCAAATCAAGATCTCTAGTTTTGTTTACTACAACAATATCATAAATCATTTGCCATTTGAAAATGGCAACAAATTTAAATTTATATACAGACTTCAACTGACTGGTTAATCTGAAGACATAAATGCCAAACTGAAGATGGTGAATAATAGGTTGGGTTAGTTTGATCAAGTAATTATATTCAGCATTAATAGTATTCAAAATCTAAGATTGAGAAAATCACCCCTTATTAGGTTGAAGATGAGTTATTTCCAAACAAGGAACTGACCTGACTGGACCTCTCTGAACATCAGCTTCAGTAAGCAATAACAAATCATATAAACTCTTCAAAGAGGAATCTGAATAATTTCCAGACCTATAAATCCACTTACTGCTCCGGTGAGTAACTCCAGACCTCTGAAGCTCACGTTTGGAGATACGTTGGGTGAAAGGTCATAAACCAGGAGCGGGATGGTAATGAAGCCAAAGTTGACCAGGAAGGAGAAAATGTTGAACAAGAGAAGCCACTTTAGAAGCACAAAATAGTTGAAAACACTGGAGCCAAATTTGCCACCAATCTCCTTCATGATGCCTTGCCAAAGCTGCAGGGTCTGCCTGGCGGATTTTATACTGTAACCAAACCTTCGTATTGACTGAAGCAGAAGCAAGCAACACAAAAGCACACATAAGTATACATCCTCATTACATTTTTGAATGAAGTTTAAATACAAAGAAAATACTGACCAGTGACATATTTTGAGAAAAATCTGTTAAAGATGTGAAGTGATGGGACCGTCCTGAAGACTTGAATGCCATTACTTGTGTCCTGTGAAAATACATTGATATGAGATCACAAATATTTTTAACTCCACATCTCAGATGCAGTGGAAAACAGCAACGCAGTCTGTATGAAAACTTTTGGCCTTTGTGTTGTGTAAGAAATCTGACTCCCACACAAATGAGCCAAACATGAAGGTTTGATCTTTAACTTCTTTTCTTCTGGTCCTCTTAAGTGTTTCTGGCAAGACGTTTGTGTCTAGCCATTACAATAGCTTCGTTCACAGAGAAGTATCACAAAATTTTCTAAATATGAGAAAAATACGACCTTTTCAGTATAGCTTAGTGTTCATCATATATTAATCAAGGCTGCAAATTCAAGAAGCCTGAAAATAACCTACAATGAGTCCTATCTATGTAAAACCTCCAATTGGTTTCTGTGTTAATTGAGTAATTGCATCTTTTATCTAGATGTTGATGTGAAAATAGTTTTGCTGGAAGAAGTGGGAAGAAAGGCCAAAAAATAAAGACCAAACCCTCCAGGACAGCTGCAGGCTGCCCTTCAGGGCATTCAGAGGCCAGGGGTCTTTCAGTTCAGAAAGAAGCTTTCAGTTTTGTGGCCAACTATTTTACAAATCCAAATCTCTCCCTTCTTCAGGAGTGTCAAACTCATTGTCATTTCAGGCCAGATCAAGATGATGAATGTCCTCAAAGGGCCAGTTGTGGCTGAAAGTACTGATAAAACTACCGTTTCACAAACTCCATCCATCCATTTTCTGACACCCTTGTCCCTACTGGGGTCAGGCCCCCACTATATCCTAGTGGGTGCCTATCTCCAGCTAACGTTCCAGGCAAGAGGCAGGGTTCACCCTGGACGGGATGCCAGTCTGTCACAGGGCAACACAGAGACAGACAGGACAAACAACCACACACACACACCTAGGGATATGAGTGTCATGAATCGTGGTGGTGGATGGTGAGGAGACAGACTGCTGGAGGCCCAGGTAAGATGAATAATGGTTGTTTTAATGAAAA